>CM041812.1:33322735-33568113 GCA_023376895.1 Aspiorhynchus laticeps
CCATTCAGAACTTTTTAATCATATACTTCTGAAACCCACATCTTGGCTCTGTCAGTGCATTGTTTCGTCATCATTCAGATATCAGGATATCAGAACAAGTTTTACAGCATTGTACAACAGCATTTTTGTACACATGTCAAGTCAAGTCAAGTCACCTTTATTTATATAGCGCTTTTAACAATACAGATTGTGTCAAAGCACTGAACAGTATCAAGTTGGAGGATAGAGTGTCAGTAATGTATAAGATTATGTATGTATAATGTATAAGAAAAAAGAATAAGATTAAACACTCAATTTTCAGTTAAGGGCATTTCATTATTGAATTCAAAGATGTCATTGTCTAGCTAAGTTTAGTTTAAATAATATCTGTGAAATTAAATTGACGATAATCGCTAGAAATTAAGTGTCCCCAACTGAGCAAGCCAGAGGCGACAGCGGCAAGGAACCAAAACTCCCTCTGTGACAGAATGGAGAAAAAAAAACCTTGGGAGAAACCAGGCTCAGTCAGGGGGCCAGTTCTCCTCTGGCCAGGATATTATTGTTTATTTATTGTTATAATTAAGACTTTAAATGTATTATATTTCTATTTTAATATTGTTGCAATTTCTAACAATAATAGTATTATGTAGTTAGGTATTTTATTATATTTTTAGTTATTTGTTTTATTTTTAGTTTTGTTGTATTTTAAGTCGAGGTCTTCACTGGGATTATGTCCCCGGGGCTCATCCAGGGGTCCGGCCTCCGCCGACAATCTGGGCCGCAGTCATCATCTCCCGGCGCCAATCCACCATCTGATCCAGACACGGACTGAGAAACAGAATAAGAAAGAAACAGACTAATATTAGCGTAGATGTCAATATTTTTATGATGTAACAAGTACATCATGTGTTATGGGAAGTGTTCCCGGTTCCGGTTGATCTAATTAATGCAGCCTAACAATCCTTTAACGGATTTGAATAATAGAAGTGTATTAGTGTGTTATGTGTACGCCAGGTTAAAGAGGTGGGTCTTTAATCTAGATTTAAACTGACAGAGTGTGTCTGCCTCCCGAACAGTGTTTGGTAGATTGTTCCAGAGTTTGGGCGCTAAATAGGAAAAAGATCTGCCGCCCGCAGTTGATTTTGATATTCTAGGTATTATCAAATGGCCAGAGTTTTGAGAACGCAGCGGACGTGAAGGACTATAATGCGATAAGAGCTCGCTCAAGTACTGAGGAGCTAAACCATTCAGGGCTTTATAAGTAATTATCTACCCAATTTCTGTATCATGTGCTGGATACTGAATATCTCCCACGTTTATTGAGTGACCATGCTCCCTTGGTAATATCATTGTCTATCCCAGAGAAAACGAGAGGGACTTACAGGTGGAGACCAAATCCCATTCTTCTTAATCTGAATTCAGCAAATTTATAAGAGAAGAAATTGATATCTTTACTTCTACTAATAAATCTTCTTGTACTAACAGTTTTATATTATGGGACACTTTAAAAGCTTATCTAAGGGGACAATGTATTTCATATATACTAATAGGCTAAGAAAAATAAAAACATTCTGAATTGAATAAGCTAGAATCTGAAATTTCAACACTGGAAATATTATATCACAGGGCTCAGTCTAAGGATGTTTATAAGGAATTAATTAATAAAAAATTGGAGTATAATAAAATTAATACTTACCAGGCAGAGAGGGCTATTATTAGTTCTAAATAGCTTTATTATGATCTTGGAGAGAAAACGCATGAAGTTTTGTCCTGGCAATTAAAACGAGATGAACAAAAATGAACGATAAATGCTATAAATACAGGTAATGAAGAAACATACAATCCTACAGAGATTAATGATGCATTTAAGCAGTACTACAGGTGCATCTCAATGAATTAGAATGTCATGAAAAAGTTATTTTTTTATAATTTAAGTTATTTTAAAAATTTTAACTTTCATATATTTTAGATTCATTGCATGTAGTTAATTTTTTTGTTTTAATTTTGATGATTAGAGCTTACAGCTCATGAAAGTCAAAAATCAGTATCTCAAAATATTAGAATATTTACATTTGAGTTTCAATTAATGACCATCCCTACAGTATACATTCTGGGTATCTCTTGTTCTTTGAAACCACAATAATGGAGAAGACTGCTGGGGGAAAGTCACGTGAGAGGAGGCAATGCCTCCATCGCGCTATAATTGGATATGATCGGTTATGATTGGATGTGATTGGTTCCTGCGATAAATCCCGCCTTTTGTTTTTGTGTGAGCTCTCAGCTGAATGAAGGAAATTATGGCGTTATTGACTAATTATAAAGTAAGTAAACAACTCTCCTGCTCAGATATCACTGCTTTGTGTCACGTCAAAATAAAACTTAAAATGGTCTGAAAACGTGATTGACTGTCAGTTTTGAATGAGCATTCAGTGTGATGAAATGAAAGATATATCTTCGTGTCTGTGGCAGTGTATTACAGTATTTAGCCTATTAATCTGTTTACATTAGTTAATACAAATACAGTACATTGTTAGTTCACAGTGCATAAACTAATGTTAACAAACAAATGTTTTGATTTTAATATTGCATTAGTAAATGTTGAAATTCATATTAACTAAGATTAATAAATGCTGTAGAAGTAGGCTATTGTTTATTCTTAGTTCATGTTAACTAAGGTTGTTAACTAATGAAACATTATTGTTTCCAGAATATTGTTCAAATTGTTACTGCCTTTAGTTATTATTTTTGGAATAAATATAAAAATGCATAAAAACACTATGAAATGTATAATTAGTATTAAAATTATTGCTCAGGAAAATGTGACAACATTAAGTGTAACAAGGACACACACACACACGCACATACACATACACATAGCTATATAAAACTGCCTCCTGATTTAAAAAAACCCACCACACACCACTGGTGTATATATGTATATATATAATGTATATACAGTATATATATATATATACAGTATATGTGTGTGTGTGTGTGTGTGTGTGTGTACCTGTTTTTCTATCCTGGTGGGGACTTAAACCTGAATACACCCAGACTCGTGGGGACTCGTGTCACGGTGGGGACCTAAATTGAGGTCCCCACGGGTAAACAAGCTTATAAAATCATACAGAATTAAGTTTTTTGAAAATCTAAAAATGCAAAAAGTCTCCTGTGAGGGCTAAGTTTAGGTGTAGGGTTGGTGTAGGGCAATAGAATATACGGTCTGTACAGTACAAAAACCATTACACCTATGGAGAGTCCCCACAAGGATAGCAAACCAGACGTGTGTGTGTGTGTGTGTGTGTGTGTGTGTGACCCTGGAGCACAGTCTTAAGTCGCTGGGGTATATTTGTAGCAATAGCCAAACATACATTGTATGGGTCAAAATTATAGATTTTTCTTTTATGCCAAAAATCATTAGGATATTAAGATCATGTTCCATGAAGATATTTAGTAAATTTCCTACCGTAAATATATCAAAACTTAATTTTTGATTAGTAATATGAATTGCTAAGACTTCATTTGAACAACTTTAAAGGTGATTTTCTCAATATTTAGATTTTTTTGCTCCCTCAGATTCCAGATTTACAAATATTGTCCTATCATAACAAACCATACATCAATGGAAAGATATTTATTCAGGTTTTAGATGATGTATACATCTCAGTTAAGGATTAAGACTGGTTTTGTGGTCCAGGGTCACACACACACACACACACACTATTTGCACTTTTGACAGAATCTCAAATGTATTTCACCAATAGTTCAACCCTAAACTCCTGTGTTTTTGTGCTCGTGTGTGAACAGGACTTTTATTTTGGTTTGGCGTCGTGACGTCACAGGACTGCACCGCTCTCCGGCGTTTGTTGTGGTTCGACTGAAGACAGGTTTGATTTTAAGCGTTTACATGAACGCAATACATTAATGCAGGTTATGTTCTCTGAGCGACAGAAGAGCTGCGTCTTCGACACGAGTTCAGTCCCTGCCATCAGTGACCGCAAACACGGGGCTTTGTTTGTGTACGAGTCAATTAAACCAAATGATTAACAAAATGAGGCTTGTTTGGAGTTGCTCGAATAAATCAAAACACAAACATGGCACATGTGTAGCTTTTACAAACCAACTGCGAATGTTTTCACGAAAGTGCACTGTTAAATGTGATCTATAAATCAATACCATTGTTAACCATATAGCCTGTTTTATTAATTTATAGAGCTAGTTTTGTGTGTTTGTGAGTAACTCTGTCTGACTGATTCTCTTACATTATTGCTGGCTTATTTATTTTTCTGTTAATTTTTTGTCATCTTAAACACAGAAAAGCTCCTGGCGATGAGACTGAGATCCTCGTGACACACTGTTATAAAGATGGTGTTTATTAAAGAGGAGAGTGAAGACGTGAAGATTGAAGAAACATTGGGAGTGAAGCTTGAAGATAGTGATGATGATGATGATGGGATAGGTTTGAACTCATTAATGTGTCCAGCTCTACACAAATGAATGGTGTTTTTGAAGAATGTCATAAGAGTAAAGCTGTTTTATTTGACACGGCCCGAGTTGAAATCACATGACCAGACAAATACTGATGCTGCCTTCAAGAGCAGCTGAGAAGATCCTGCTCACAAGCTGGACAGTTGTTATTAAGACATGTCAAGCATTAAATTACGAAAATAATAATACAGAAGTACCCCAAACAAATCAATCATAGTGTAACAATAAACCTAAAAAGTCCCTTTGATCTTAAAAAAATTCCATCACTTAAAGCGGCAGTCCATAACTTTTTTGTGTTCAGAATTTACAAAACTTACTCAATGGAAATCCAGATTTGTTTTTGCAGAGTTTAAGTGGTTAACACTAACGCATGTCAGCATATTCGTATTACACCAAATACACAAAATAATGATCTTTAAAAAAGCATCATATGACCCCTTTTAAAAGGGTGTTTTTTACACTACCATTGAGGAATTTTACCAAAGCACACTATATTGCCAAAAGTATTGACACCCCTTCTAATGAACAGGTTTGACTACTTTAGTAATTTCTATGAGTACAAATCTTAATGTTAAAGCATATAATGATATTCTAGGAAATTGTGTGCTTCTAATTAGAAACTCATCACTAAACACCAATGACTTGTATAGACACTATATGGACAAAAGTATTGGCACCCCCTTCTTTAGAACAGAAAAAGGCGGTAACAACGATGGGAACATAATACATGTATTTAAAAATTGTATTTCATCTCTGTAGCAACAGTTTTGTAAGTGTCTAAAATGACTGAACCCATATGTACAAGTCATTGGTGTTTGGTGATGAGTTTTTGTCTCAAGGTCTGCATTTACAGTCACACCAGAGGTGTTAAACTGGGATTAGGACTTGGTTTTATGCAGACCAGTCAAGTTCTTCCACACTGACTCAATCAATCATTTTCTTTCTGAACCTTGTCTTATACACAGAGACATTGTCATGTTAGAATAGAAAAGAGTCCAAACTGTTGCTATAATATTAGAAGCACACAATTTCCTAGAATATCATTATATGCTTTAACATTAAGATTTGTACTCATAGAAATTACTAAAGTAGTCAAACCTGGTCATTAGAAGGGGGTGCCAATACTTTTGGCAATATAGTGTATGTGTTAGACTTTTCATTAACTTGTGGAAAATGGGCATCCAATGACCCCTTTATGGGCTGCTTAAGAATAAGCTGGACATCAAATTATCTTGACTTAAGATGCATCGAATTAGTGAGATTGCGTGAACTAAATTGTCATTTATGAAACCGCTTTAGTCCTGATTGATTTGTTAGGTTTTGAACTTTAATCCCCGCTTTTCTTAGCATGTTTTATGAAACAGCCCCCACAAGCTGAGTTTGACATTCCTTAATAAATGGCAGATTTGGACCATTGTTGCTCTCTTTTCTGCTGTTGCTTTTAAACAGGGTTTAACTTGTATTTGTCTCTTTTCATCCTAGACCTGATGGCAATAAAAGAGGAGGTTCAAAAGCAGTATAAGAAACAAGAGAAAGATCAATGTAAGAGTCATGATTTCAGTGCTGGAGAAAAAGCTGAAGAGAATTCTTCGCAAAAACAGACTCGAGTTAGAAATCGTCTCATCTGCTCCGAGTGTGGAAACTGTTTCAGTCATCACAGCGGCCTTTATGTCCACAGGAGGATTCACACTGGAGAGAGGCCTTTCGCCTGTCCTCAGTGTGGAAAACGTTTCACTCAGCAAGGAAGCTTTCAAAAACACATGGGATCTCACACCGGAGAGAAGCCGTACAGCTGTGACCTGTGTGGAAGGAGCTTCGCAACACAACTAAGCCTGGGCCGGCACGTGAACGGACACACTGGTGATAAGCCGTTTTCATGCGATCAGTGTGGAAAGCGCTTCAGACATAAAGTATCTGTTAATATTCACATGAAGATTCATTCAAGAGAGGAGCGTTTTATATGTCAACAGTGTGGAATGAGTTTCACAGACCCAAATCACCTCAGGAATCATGTAATAACTCACACTGGAGAGAAGCCTTACATGTGCGATCACTGTGGAAAGGGTTTGACAAGAAAAATCTCCCTTAAGCTTCACATGATGATTCACACTGGAGATAAACCTTTCACCTGCCTTAAGTGTGGAAAGCGTTTCAGACTGAAAGCAACCCTTAAGATCCACATGAGCGTTCACAGTGAAGACAGGTCTTTCACCTGCCCAGTGTGTGGAAAGAGTTGCAAACTTAAAGGAAACCTTAAGCTTCACATGAGGCTTCACACTGGAGAGAGAGACGTTAAATCTGTCTCCAGTGTGAAACGGGTTTCGCGTGTCAGAAAGACCTGAAACAACATTTGCAAACTCATTCTGTAAATGTTCCTCAGTGTGGCACCAAATTTTTAGTGACCGGGGGGAAAGTATGTTTTAGAGAGCTGAAATACTTGATTGAAAGAGTGACATTTCTACCTCTTTGTGGCTTTCCTTTCTTGTTTTGTTTTGAAATTAAAATATTCAAGGTGCATATTTTTTTTGTTAAAAATGATCAATATTTGAGCAAGTAATAATAACCCTGCCAGTGTTCAAAACTATCGCCTTGCTTTAGCGCGATTCACAACGGTTAGCTTATAATAATGTTTTCTAGTTTGAGTGGTACGGGTAGGTTTTTGCAGGGAATTCAAGCATGGCACTGCGTCATTACGTCACGTCTGTAAACATGAAGAAGGAGTCCCGGCTACTAGGCTATATCTCATGTGAGGATCCTGGAGGTGGCACATCGTTTATAGCCTTTTCTCACAGCAGCTGGAATAATTAAACGTGTCATTTTGATGGCAGATTGTAGTCCAGAAAGGTTTGTGTGTTTGTGAAACACCAGGGACTGAAATTAAATTATTATTAAAAATTAATACAAAAATGTCATGACCCCTTTAAACATAGCTTACTCTTTAAAAAGGGGTAGGCGACGGAAAGAAACTCTGGGTGTAATGAAGAAAACCTGCTCCTAACCAGGTTAGGTTACCATGGTAACGGACTCTGAGTATAAGTTACCTCTCTTAAGAAGCGGGCTTGAATTACCTTGCTTTCTTGGGTTTGACTAACCTCCCATTCTGGAACGGAAAACCCAGAGTTTCCCTCTTTCCAGGGTTAACATACTCACTTAATTTTCACTTAACCTCCTTTCTGAAACTGGCCTCTGAATCTAGATTCCCCAGCTGCATTGTGAATCTATTATGTTCAGTAAAATTTTACTCATTCGCTTTTCAAAAAGTACTCTACTGTGTCATGCTCTCTTTCATGATACACCATCACTAGATGGGGCCTAACACAGGATTTGGTCTGAGAGGATCGTTTCAAACAGGAAAGTGTGTTTTCTGACATTTTTTAACCTTAAATGAAGTTCCATGAAGGTTTCATTTCTAAGTCTGAAAACTTTATCCTATGTAAATATTTGACATTTTATGTGATGTCAGTAATGTACGTTTAATGCTGTAAATACGTCAGTATTGTAGAACCACATTTGACATAAAATACATATGAATTCTCATGAGATCACATTGCACATACAAATGCATGTACACACGCATACATAAAACATACTTTAGATGCATAAACGGAACACTGGGGGGAAAAGGGTATATAAAATACATTTTCAGTACCAGTAATTATTCAGTTATGCAATAGCTGCATTATTACACCTTATTAGACATTCTTTGTGAGGTGTGATAGAGTATATAATATGTCCGGTCTTCTTTGCTATTATCAATACTGAACTGCCTGAGTTTGATGGGAGACTATGACAATATGGAGACCAGCCTAACAAAACAACAAGGGGGTCAGGGAAAAATCAGTCTTAACATTCCCTCGTTGTATATGCATTTAATACATAAAGGTGACAGGGCACCACTTACTGACGACTCCATGAAAATACAGGTATTCACTGTTACTTTTGACTTTGTAATTTACATAACACAGCAAATAACAATGAAATAATGGGTTTAAACATGCAAAGAGAGAAACAAACTTTTATCCTATTTACCACCAGGTTACAAATAAATAAAAAATACAGTGTTTTACAAATAAATTTATTGTTTTGCTGTAGGAAGTGTAAAGGAAATTTCCATTTATGAGGATTTTTTTGTGTTTTTGTTTTCCTATTACATTCGGTTATAGGAGTGTGTATACGTGAAGTTTTTAGCTGATGAACTGTCTTCCCTTTCAGCCGATCCTCAAGCTGGTTAGAACTGGTTTGCATGATTTTGAGACATCCTGTGGTTGCTGCATCTTAGTTCTGAGAAATCAACATGTAGAGATGAGGGTGAGATCAAAATCTATATATAAAAATGTATAGGTTTTTGTCTTCTCACTGCAGAATGATGTTTGCAGTGCAATATTTGACCATAAGGGTCAAGTCAAGTCACCTTTATTTATATAGCGCTTTTAACTATCCAAATGGTGTCAAAGCAACTGCACAATATCAAAATAGTGTCAATAATGTAAAATGACAAGATTAAACACTCAATTTTCAGTTAAAGCCATTTCATTATTGAATTCAGTGATGTCATTGTCTAGCTCAGTTCAGTTTAAATAGTACCTGTGCAATCATGAAAAAAAAAACCTTGGGAGAAACCAGGCTCAGTGGGAGTGGGGGGGGGGGCAACTCTCCTCTGGCCAGACGAACCAGCAGTTTGTTCCAGCTGCAGCAAAGTCAGATTGTAAGGGCTCAACTGGTTCCCGATGTCTTTTCCAGGTGGCAGGGTCCTCACTGGGGGTCTGTCTCTGGGGCTCATCTAGGTGTCCTGGTCTCCGCTGACGTTCAGGGCTGTAGTAGAGGTTGTCTCTAGGTGCTGATCCACCATCTGATCTGGTGACTGCAGTGACCTCGGAATAAGAAAAAAACAGACTAATATTAGCATAGATGCCATTCTTCTTACGATGTAACAAGTACATCATGTGTTATGGGAAGTGTCCCCCCCGGTTGACCAAATTAATGCAGTCTAACAATCCTTTAACAGATTTGAATAATAGAAGTGTATTAGTGTGTTATGTGTACGCCAGGTTAAAGAAATGTGTCTGTAATCTAGATTTAAACTGACAGAGTGTGTCTGCCTCCAGAACAGTGTTAGGTAGATTTACCTAACACTGTTTAGATATGTTAGCAATTTAGATATATTTTTGAGATGGAAAAACACAGTTTTACAGATGATAGAAACATGGCTTTCAAATGAAAGATTGCTATCAAACAGCAGACCTAGGTATTAGTAGCAATTAAGCACATATTAATGCCTTATTCTACATCCCTAATCCTACCCAATACCTAAATTTAACAACTACCTTACTAACTATTAATAAGATACATAAAATATATAGTCTTTCACACAGACATGCGCTCACCCTCCTCCTTATGCAGATACATGATCACTAACTGCTCGCCCACGGAGATATAACATATATCCTGCTCGTGTTGCACAAATTGTCCAAAATTATCCACAGTACTGTGTTACTCTACTTGTTATATAACTGTGCATATTAAAACACTTAATCCAAAGATAATCAATCCCTTGGGAAATTGTATAAAACCATGTATGAGTCTCTTTCCTTTTATGTTTGGTAAGATTTTGTACCTGTATTTATTTATTTATTTATTTATCTCCTTAGGTTATTAAAAAAATCAACCTACAGGGAACGTTCTTATTTGGTTCCCAAAAAATAACCAAATGGGAACGTTCTGTGTTTGTTGGGGGAAGCGCAAAAGAAGGAGAAAGCGTTTCCCACACATTTTTAGGCGTGAATGGCCCCGCGCTACTGTTTGAATCCTCCGCTTTTCGAACGAGGAAGTGTGATAAGGCTTAAAAAAATTTTTTTTAAGCAATCAGAAATCTGATGGGGCCGGACATGTAAATGAGGAGCCCCCCCAGGCCCCCTCGTGGCTACGCCACTGCACTGATCACGAGTACGGTTTCACTCCAGTGTGAATCCTCTCGTGTGTTTTCACATGTCCTAACTGATTGAATCCCTTGTTACAGTGTGAACACTTGTAAGGTTTCTCTCCAGTATGAACTGTCATGTGAACATCAAGACTATTTCCTTGATAAACTCTTTCCACACTGAGTGCAGGTGAAAGATTTCTGGGCTCTTCTGTTCTTTAAAAAATTCTGTTTATTTTTACAGCAACACAAAGATTTTTATCCAGTTCTGAAGTGATTTTTTCTCTCAACTTTAGTCAATTCTCCATTCTCCTCATTTTCTTCAATCAACTCTGAAATAAAAGAGGCTTCACTGATGATGAGTTCCAGTGTGGGGGGAGCTTCACTGATGAGTTATTCTGTTTCTTCATTAAAATAATGGCAGATATCTGGAAAAGTAGTAAAGAACTGTAAGGAAATCATTGGGAAGCATCAAAATACCTTCAGTCTATTTACACTGATGAAATGAGCTTGAAGTGGCAATTTACAGGAGATCTGAAGACATCAGCATAATAAATGAGGTGAGAACAGGAACTATTGTCATAAAATAAAGAGTGTTTTCAGCAGCTGTTAATATTGATGAGCCTCAGACTATCAACACTCATTCAACAAGACCTTCAGGATCATCAGCAGATCATCTCACTTTATTCTGAGTGTTTGCTAATGATGAAACATAATATTTGAGTCAGGATATATGCTAAAAGTGTTCTACTGAAAGATAATACTGTTATAAGCAACACAATATGACATAAACAATACATAAATAAACACTAACTCATCTTCATTAACCACTCCAGCTAAATAACTACAGCAGCATCTCCATATGAATCTAGCCTAAATAAATATAGTTTGATTTTCTTAGTACATTAACTGCAATAAAGTAATTACAACTTAAATGTTACCCAGATAACATGTAGCAATCAGCCCAAGCTCAGCGGGTCAGACTCAGCAGCTGTAAAGCACTGGCCCGAGTCTGGCTGTAGAGTCTGGGCCACTTCTGGCGAACACTCGGCTTATTTTATTGATGAAAACCGATTAAATTGTTATTTATATACAGTATATATAAAACAGTGTAAAAGTAATTCTTAGTTGTAATGTAAAAGTCATTATTTTATATGCTTTTAATTTAACACACTTTTGTGCTCGGGTTCATTCATCTTCAGTCACACTGTGGGAGGGGTCTCATACATATGTGGGGGATGATCGCCATGTTGTTTTGTTTGGACGCAATCAAAACAATGGATTATTTATATATGGTTATAAATGGATATATATGAATACGGTATAATCTAGCGACAAAATGGGTAAGACGATGCACTTATTTTAGAGTATGTTATGTTGTAGCCGCTCCGTACTTTCGGATATGTTAACAGCACGCGTGGCTGAGAGCACAACTTGCTTGCTAAGAAATTCCTGTAAGCCTAAGTGCTTGTTAACACTAAAGTAAAAACAAAAACATAGCTTTAAAAGTCGTTTTAAAATTAACTTAATATACACATGCAAATAAACTATAGTTGTTTGTTGCCTTTTTAAGTTGGTTATAGCCAAGATTTAAAGAGGAGACAAACAACTATTTATTTGCATTTGTCCGCTCGGTTTTAAAAACCTTTTTAAAAACAACTTTTAATGCTACTTTAGTGATTTTACTACACCTATAGATTTTTTTCATTATTTTTGTTTTGACTATATCAATGCCAAGATCATGGGTTCGATTCCCAGGAAAAGCAAGAGCTGATAAAATGTAAAACTGTAACTTGAATGCAATGTAAGTCGCTTTGGATAAAAGCGTCTGCTAAATGCAAAAATGTAAATGTAATGAATTTACTGTATTTCGCATAGGCTTGAAATGTGAAACAGGTGAGAGTCATAGTCATACAGATGATCTTCAGGTCAGTGTGGGTGTTTATGGTCAAGTCTTTCAGTCAGGAAAGTCATGATGTTTAATAAATGACAGACAGACTGTTGTGTTTTATGATGATCCTTCAGATGGTGAACATCAGAGTGTTAAATATAGTGTTTCTCAACCCAGTTGAATAACCTGGTTAGCTATGTTTTGAAGCATGGCAGCTGGTTTGAGCTGTTCCCTAGTTGGTCATGAGCTGGTTTAAGCTGTTCCTGAGTGTCACGGTGCACACAACAGGGAGAAACGAGGAACACGCAGACGAGGATTAAACTCAAATAATAGTCTTTAATGAAGATGTATCCCCGGCTTCAACATTTATGTCAGGGCTGTATGATCTAATTATAGTTGTCTAGGTTCATCTAAAGAGCTTGGTTTGTTTCCTGTAGGTCAACCACAAAGATGTTAAATCATTTTTTTTATATCAGAATTCAGGGGGTGGGGGGAATAAAATAATGTAACACCACCCACAACGTTATGCTAACCAGGAAAGTGTATTTGAAGCAATTATTTTGAATGCTTTTGTTTCCCAGCACATGAAAACAACAGTATACAATAACACAATCCTCAACAATGATTACACTTGGAAATTAATAAACCAGTTCAGCACAACTGTGACCCAAAATAAATGGAAAGTCCAAACTTTGAAAAAAACTCAGTTCTTTGGGGGGCAGTTGCTTGTGATGTGTGTGTAAAAGAAATGTCTCAGTCCTACCGCTCCCTTAGGAATGGCATTCAGTTTATCAAAGATGTATGAATGAAGAACTGAAGAGTTGATAGACGATGAAGAGCTGATAGATGATGACGAGATGAAGAGCTGATAGATGTCTGTTTGAAAGGAACTCACTCCTGAAGGAACTACTCAGAGAATTCAAGTCCCAGTATCATCATCCAACGAATAGGTCAAGGGAACAAAAACAGTCTGAAACAAGTGTGCATCTCAAATTAATAACAACTTCATCAGAACATTTAAATCATTCCTAATGAGAGAAATCAAATGACAACAAAATAAATATATACAAGCAGAATCGACTCACCAGAGTGTCTTGGAAAACAAAGAACCACAGAAGGGAGCGATAAGTATTTCTTCAACTTCGGCAACTCTCTCAGCTTGTGTATGTAACAATAAAGCATATACTCAAAGAAAATTCTTCACAACAAAAATACTTAATCTTTATCGAGGAAATAAGACTCTTACATGCTGTGCATCGTCTCTCGTCACATTCACTTAATCCGCTATTGCCGTGCACTCTCTCCATGCATGTGCTACCCCACCCTCTTAAAGGGGCAATACCAAATTAAAGCAGTGATGTCTTGAAACATACTAAAAGTGTCAAGGGTTACAAAGACATCAGGGCAGGGCGGGGCAGGGCAAGGCAAGGCAAGACAAGACAAGGCAAGATATAGACAGGAAACACCGGGGAGTAACGAATAGACCAGACGAAATCAAACTGAACAGAAAGGACTATAAATACACAAGTAATCATAGATAACAAGACAAACACAGCTGGACAAGAATTAATTAATGATCACACGTAACAAGGACAGGAAACAAACCAAATATGGAAACATGAGGCGGGAACACATGACACACACGACAGAGGAAGTGAAAAGGTTCCCGAAAAGCTCGTCCCGAGCCTTAACAGTTCCACCGGGGAGGGGGGCGCTCTGGAGGCCCCTCAGGACAGGAACACAGGACGGGGACCTCCAGAGCAGAACAGACAGACAGGGACCATGGCGGAGCTGGGAGCTCTGGCGGCCATGGCAGATTGTTTTCGGGGCCTTGGCCTCAGTCCCCTCGGCCCGTCCCCTACAGCCGGAACCCTTACTACACCCCCCACCCAAAAAAAAATCCCTGGGGTAGTCAGGGGGTATCAGGCGCCCTCCGGGGCCAGACAGACAGGACAAGACAGCCCACAGGAACAGGAAGCCCTCCTGGACGAGTTAGGAAGCTGAGGTTTCTTCTGGGCATGACAAGAAATCAGGGGCCCTCCCAGAATCTGCTGTTTGTTGGATGAAAATCCCAGGAGAAGTGTGAGAGAGAGATTATCGTATAGAGGAGATCAGATCACAGATTTCATGAACAGAGCAGAATCTCAGGTCCAACTAGAAACGACTGAAATGAGGAAAACATGTTTCTTTAATGGACAGATGAAAGAATAGAGAGGGAAAGGGTCACTGCTTGAGATCTCAGCAGGAATCCAGTCACATCTAATCCATTACCAGCACATCTCAACTGAACACACACGACTCTCAATGTGTAGCGGAGAAATATGTGACCCGTGCTGGCAAAATGAGTGTGAATGCGCTCGAATATGCTAATTTTGAGCTACAGGCAAAAAAAAGTGAAAAATGTTGAATTTGAGGAATTACAAAAATGTGTTCATTAAGTCCTCGTCTGGAAATCCCAATGCTCTGAATAGTAATTAAACATCTAAAATGATCTTTTTTTGTATGTTTTCTGAGCTCGCTTCTTACGCTGACATCCGAAGTGCCTGCGTGAAGGCGCTTCCGACTGCATGTGATCCCGATTTATACACAAATGCTGTAATTCTGTGTATATAAGTACTCAGGCAAACATAGGTTTCACAGACAGGCCTTAGACTAAACCAGGATTAGGCCATAGTTTAATTAGGACATTTAAGTAGTTTTTATAAACGTGCCTTAGAATAAACATTACTGGTGTGCATTTTGAGACGAAACAAAAGCACTGATATATTTTAAAATCAATCAGTGCAAGTTTCTTTCAGTTGAAACAGCTCAGTCTTTGATTTTAGTCTGGGACTAGGTTTAAGCCTCGTCTGTGAAACCGGGGGATAATCTGTTATGTGTTAAGTGAACATTTGGGGAAGTGTTGGGTAAAAACATCTGCAGATGTGTAACATTATATTAGATCATGCAGTACAGTAGGTCTTACTGTCTGTCGCATTAATGTTAAACGTAATGTTAATCTAACAATAAAAGAAGGAATCACTCGCTGCACTTGATTGAACTTTAAGCATCCATTTATTTGTAATTAACACACCAAATTAATTTTTACATTTGATTATTTGTTTTTCATATTTGAATGCTAGATGTAAAATTAAAAAAGGTAACGCATTATTTTGTTTCTTCCTTATATTTGTTCAACTGTTTTTGTTTTTTGCTTCTGTTCTTATTTATAATAACAAAACTTTTAATTATGTGTATATCATGTTCTATGTGAATGTTTTTAGACAGCAGCGCGTGAACAGGACTTTTATTTTGGCGCGGTGGTGTGGCGTCATAAGTATGCGCCGCGCTCCTGCATCTGTTGAGACTCGACTGAAGAAAGGTTTGTGTTTAAAGCTTCTTTAAACCCCGTTTAATCAGAAAATTAATTGTTTATTATTGACTTAACATTTCTGGTGAATCAGTTCATCATAAACATGAGTTCACACAAACCGAGCTGTTTAACGCAGATTATTGCTACAGTTCAGGGCTGGCATTTCTTTAAACAAAACAATTAATCATATTCTCTGCGTTAACATGAATTATCTTCAACCTGCTGAAATGTTCCTATAAATATATTTCCCCACTAACCTGCTGCATCAGCGCTCGTCTTCTCATGAACAGTGTTTCTTTTACTGATCATATTTCATACCTGTTGATTGTACAGTTTTACATGAATTTGACTGATAACCATGGTTTTACTAATGACTGAATGAATGTGCGGTAACTGCCTTTTTTACTTTTCATTTATAACAGTAACAGTGCGACTACTTTAAATATTCATATTTTGGCATTAGGCTACATACAGTGAAATGACACAGAATAGTGACTAACATATTAAATACAGACCCTGTGGTGAAACAATCATGTTTGATTACCAGCCACCGCTTTCTCAGATCGGTTGATGTTGGATTAAAACGTCACGTTCCGTTGAGTTTGGAGAATTCTGTACACCGTAATCATCAGAATATGTCTTCTCCTGTCTCTGAAAATACCCGGATTTTGAAATTATCCCGCAAACTCTCATTTTATTAGGCGTTTAAGTCAACTAGATGATTACAGCACACTGAAAATATACAAAACTGGAAATAACTGAGCCGTAACATTTCAAAACAGAAGTGTGTCACGAGGCTCCATTGTTGAACACAAACGGCTCATGCCCCCATCAGCACATGAGTGAAATCACTTACTCGTTACCTTTGGGAACCACCATAATAAGACCAAGACAGCTCCTAGTGGAGTTAAAGACACTGCAGAGGGCATCTGCACACCAGGGGCCTCATGTATAAAACTCCGTAGATTTCATCCTAAAAGTGTATGTAGGCACAAAAGATAGATTTTGCATCTGCACAAATGTTTTCAGATTTATAAGAGCATGCGTATGCCAGAACCTGCGCAAAAATCCCTTTATAAATCCCAGTCAGGGGAAGATTGTGCGTACGTGCATCTCCACCCCTCCACCCCGACTCCTCCCTGAAATAACCATATATCGAGCTTACAACGCCTAGTTTTACTATGCATAACCTCGTCTGCATATCATTTCCATGCATATTCCCATCCACGTGACACCATGTTTAACACCGTCAAAGGTACAAGACATTAAAGGTGCTGTAGAATGGAAAACTGTATTTACCTTGGCATAGTTGAATAATAAGAGTTCTGTACATGGAAATGACATACCATGAGCCTCAAACACCATTGTTTCCTCCTTATGTAAATCTCGTGAATAAAAAAGACCACTGAAAAATAGGCGAATCAGAACATAACACCGACTGTGACGTAACAGTCGGGATCACTAATAGCCACGCCCCCAACATTTGCATAAACCCGCCCATGTTCTAGGCCAGCCAAATCATCAGAAGTTATGCAGGTATTGTTTAGAAACAAGCGAGGACAACAGCGAACATGGCAGATCATGGAAATAAATGTCATGTTGCAGGCTGTTCAGGGGATGTGAAGTGCAGGGGTGGGTTGGTGTCTGTATTCAGAAAGGCACGGAAAACAAATAACGTGTTCTAATAAATAACACGAGCTAGGGCTGCTCGATTATGACAAAAATCATAATCATGATTATTTTGGTCAATATTGTAATCACGATTATTTAACACGATTATTAGCGGGCCGTATAACCAAAAATGTTTTTTAATGCAAATCTAAAGTATTCAGTTAACCGCCTACTATAGAAATTGAATAATCAAATGTAAAATAAAACGTCGTAGTCTTCACTGTAAGAATTAAACTTCCTTTGTTTCTTATTAAAGCTACAAAAGACCTTCTGTGAAGAGCAGGGAGTGATTATGTCTTTTGTTGTTTGGTTAATATTAAGCACACAGTCGGAGCAGGAATATAGCGCGCTGTCTCTTTAAGAGGCGCACGGATCCAATTTACTGTTGCACGCGTATTTTCAGTATCATCTGTTTACATTCATTTATTACATAACCGACGAGGGTTTACGTGAATAATCACTAAGCGCCGCATTTTGACACATTTTTGCATGTATTTGACTGTTTAGGCGCATACGTTCAGCTAAAGGATGACTTTACATGTCTGTGCTCTGCTCCATACACAAATATCCCCCTGAGGAACAGCGTAAGTTCTCTTTCGCGCTTTTTAAAAACATTAATAAATAATCTAATCAACTTTAATAACTCAAGCACGTCCAATTTTGCAAAAGTAACGTTACATGATTTTACCGATTTACACGTGAAAATGGGCTTTTATGGAGGAGTGAAAGCGCAGCTGGAAAGGGGGCGGAATGGGGCGCCATAATCGTTTTATCTCGATTATTGTATTTTCATAATCGTTGGAGGTTGAAATCGAAACTGAATTTCAATTAATTGCACAGCCCTAATACGAGCCACTAAAGGGACATGGTTAGCTCCTTGCTAGCGGTAGCCTGTTACATTACAGTACATAAGATTTCACTTACCACATAAACAGAGTAAGGAGAGATGAGGATGATGATACAGATCCTGAGCACCACTGACAAGCGTCTGATGTAAAATGTGTGGTAAGTACTGCCGCTGCATAGTATAAACAGAGTACGTGCGATCGCAAATCTCAAAGTGAAAGTGAAACTAAAAAGCGATCGTGTATTCGAAAGCAGTTTCAGTGCCCTGCATATTAATAGCGGCTCCCTGATGCCCGCATTTTATTTACAGTATAATTACCCAATAATATAACTGTGCGAGAAATATTGAAATATATATTTTCCCTGTGTTTCCTTCCTGTGAGCTACTGAAATGAGCCGCACTGTGAAACAGCCAATCAGAGCAGAGCTCAACATTATTATTCATGACCCTTCCAAATAAGCCAATAACAGACCGTTTCATTCTGGGGAGAAATCCTAGGGTTGTAAATGGACATGTAAAACTGTTTCTGGATCATTTTTGCACTTACCTAAGCCACATACCTTCTATGTAGATATCAGAGAACAATTTAAAATATTGTATCAATGCATTCTATGCCACCTTTAAGGAAATATGAGATACGGACTATAAATTTTGCTAAATACGGACTATTTTTTTTGCTAAAAGTCATCCAATATCCTTGTTATGTTTTAGAATAAATATATAAAAATATTCATAAAAAACAAAACTGTTTAAAATAGTTATCAAATAAATATTTTAGAATAAAGTTTTAAAGTAAAGAATAAAGTTGATCTCATTCTTTTACACTGGCAATTTTAGTGGAAAAAGATCACGTGACCCCTCGACGGTGATGCAGGCTTAGTTTTTCGCTCCGCTCACTTTGCCAAATATTTCACGATCCTGTCAGTGAAATTTGAACCACTCTGCATTAGACCCATCATGAGTACTAAGGCAGACAAAGGAGATCAGAGAGGAGAGATTGAGCAATCGCCAATGAAGAAAAAATTCAGAGATTCAGCCATCTCCAGTGAAGAGCTGGACAGTGCTATTGTTAGCCGCATTGAACTAGCATTTAAAGAACACCAAAGCACTTTGAATTCGGTTGTGAACTCGGCAGTAAGAGATGCGATGGACTCTGTGCTGATTCCAGCATTGCGCGAACTGCGTGAGGACATACTAGCGACCAATAAGTCTGTTAAAGAGCTAAGAGAGGAGTTTGAGGCCATAGTTACCAAGACGAAGCAGAAACGTGACCGCGTTGATTCTGTTCAGGCAGCGGCGCGGGAAGATAAGAGAATAGTTACGGATTTAAAGGATCAGCTGGAGCGACTCACCGAGAAGATGACAGATATGGAGGACAGGTCAGGAGGAACAATGTTAGATTGGTGGGGCTCCCAGAAGGGATGGAAGGTCCAGATGCAGCTAGTTTCCTCCGAGCTAATCTTTCAAAGTGGATTCCTTCCTTGAGGGGCCATGACATTGAGATTGTTCGGGCGCATCGCGTGTATGACGGAGGGAGGGGCTCCGATCGGCCGCGCACTCTCATCTTCCATGTACTGAGATGGCATGACAGATCAGATATCCTGAAAGGTGCTCGGCAGGCATGTGCTCGCTGTTTCTTCATTTCCACGGGAGGGGCGTGACGGCCGGGATGGACTTGGCCCTAGCTGCCCAGAAGGGGATGATAGCAGGATGGCCATGGATGCTTGCTAAACCTATTGTTTGCGTTTTCTTCTCTTATACTGGGATATTGTCCTTATTTATCTGGTACAACGATCTCTTTGCTGGTAAGACTCCATTTTCTGTTTTGGAGGGGACTAATGGGTTTAATTACTAAAAAATATTTATTTTTTTTGGCTGTGTGAGCCTTTCGGGAGACATGTCTTGCGTTAGGGTGGATCGGTCACGACCTATCACTGTTTTTTGTTGCTCAGTCAGACCTATGTTCTCGGTAATGTGCGGTCTGAGTTGTTCTTTGTTTATGGTTGTCGGTTGTTCACATTTTTATGTTGTTTTTGTTTTTTACAGCAGACATTTATGCTTTTATCTATTTTACATTATTTCTAAAGGGATTTTTCATATAGGTGGTTTGGTATTTAAAATGTACATCAGTGTTTACGGGTTATTTACGGAATGGAAGTGCTTCTGTTTTTGTTTTTTTTGTTTTTTGCATTTATTGTGTACAATCTTGGGATTATGAATATTCAATGCATACTTTAAATATTTTATCACTGAATGTGAATGGTTTAAATTCTGCTGTTAAAAGAACCCGTGTATTAGAATATTTACACAGTAAATCTATCTCCTGTGCCTTAATACAAGAGACACATTTAAAACAATCTGACGTGGCACATTTCCAGAATAAGTATTACAAATTAATAGCTTTTTGCTGCGCTCAAAATAAAACTAAGGGGGTGCTTATCCTTGTTAACAGGAAGTTAAATTTAACAATTGAACACCTTGGTAGTGATGAGAAGATTTGTTTTTATCCGATGCAAAATATATAATAATAGGTTAGCATTTGTCTCTATTTATGGTCCGAATGAGACAGATAGTGCATTCCTTACTCAGATTTCCAAAACTTTACTTGAGGAGATTGATTGCCCTCTAGTGGTGGGTGGTGATTTTAATGCTGTCATAAATTCTGCTTTAGATAAGTCTCAATCTGATACAACAGCCAATCCATCCTCTAAATTATTGAATAAATTTATCACTGAGCTCAACTTAATCGATTTATGGAGAATTCAGAACACTAAAGCTAAGGACGTCACTTTTTTTTTCTAATAGACACAAGACTTTCTCTAGGATAGACTACATATTTCTCAGCCCATCTTTAATTTCATCTAATTCCTCTATATCTATATTACCAATTTTATTATCTGATCATTCTGCTATGTTGTGCAGTGTTCCTCTTTCCGATGTCAAAGCCAAGTCCCCTAGATGGCGCTTTAACATATCATTATTAAGTAATCAGACTTGCATTACCTCTCTAAAAGAATATATTAAGGACTTTCTTGAAATTAATATGCCCTCTGATGTGGATCCTCAAATACTGTGGGAAACGACTAAGTGTGCTATACGAGGTTTCTGTATATCTTTCTCCTCTACTCTTGCCAAAGCGAGAACTCACCAGTTTACACAATTAGAAAATAAAATCCAATCATTACAAAACCTACAAAAACAACATTTTACTGAGCAACAGGCTACACAGCTGTCCTCTTTAAAAGAAGAATATGATTTACTTTCACACTCAAAGGCAGAATTTATTTTACATAGGACTAGACAAAAATATTATTTTGAATCAGAGAGACCTAGTCATTTATTGGCCCTTAGGTTGAAAGAATGCGAGTCTAAGGCATATATTAGCGCAATAAAATCATTGGATGATCAGGTCACTACGAACCCTGTGGCAATTAATGACATATTTAAAGGTTTTTACACAAATCTGTATAAAGCCGAAACAGATTTTGATGAACCAATTTGTAAGCAGTATTTAGATAAATTGGAACTGCCTCGGATCTCACAGATGGATAAAGAATCTTTGGAGGCCCCATTAAGTTTGGAGGAACTCCACATCTCTCTAAAAAGCCTTCAAAATGGCAAATCGCCGGGTCTAGATGGTCTCCCCCCTGAATTATATTTGGGATTTGGTATGGATACTTATGCTTAACTCATTTAATTTTGCAAATGAACATGGGGCATTTCATAGAGATCAAAAAACATCACTGATTTCATTACTTCTTAAAAAAGGGAAAGATCCGTTAGATTGTTCCAGCTACAGACCGATTTCGCTTATCCCATGTGATCTAAAAATCTATGCTAAAGTTTTTGCTTCTCGTTTGGAGAAGGTAATTCACAGTCTGATCAAGGAGGACCAAACTGGTTTCATCAAGGGGCGCAATGCATCTGACAATATGCGTCGACTCCGTCATATTCTTGACTTTGCGGACTCCCACCCAACACCTTGTGCGGTCTTTTCACTTGATGCAGAAAAAGCCTTTGACAGGCTAGAGTGGAATTATATGTGGGCAGTTCTGCAATGTTTCGGCTTCGGTGAACACTTCGTTTCTATGATTAAGACATTATACCACTCACCTGCAGCATCAGTCATAACTGGTAATGTTATTTACCCCTCATTCTCTTTACAGCAGGGAACGAGACAGGGGTGTCCACTTTCCCCCTTATTGTTTTCTCTATTTCTCGAACCCTTAGCACAAGCCATCAGGAAATCTGAAGTATCGATTAAGATTCATGACCATAATCATTGTATTTCATTATACGCTGATGATATTATTCTATATTTAGACCACTTTGATGTTTCAGTCTCTAGTGTAATTAAGGAATTTGATAATTTTAGTAGCCTATCAGGATATAAAATAAATTGGAGCAAATCTGCTTTAATGCCAATTAACAATGTTAAGGTTAATTTTTCTATTCCCTCATTTATCCCTATTAAGGAATCTTTCATCTATTTGGGCATTACCATATATAAAATATGGAAGAATCTTAAAGTCTTTCTCCAAGGAAGAATCTCCACTGATAAGATGAATTTGTTACCTCGATTTAATTTTTTTTTCTCTGTGCTACCACTTTCTCCCCCTCCAGGTTACTTTAAGGAGATCAACTCCATAATTTCTAAGTTTATCTGGAATGATAAATGTCCCAGAATTAAACTCACCACATTACAACATCCTAATAGCGCAGGAGGACTGGCTGTACCAAATTTTGAATTATATTATTGGTCGTTCCAGCTTAAGGCCCTTCATAATTGGGTTGATCCTCAATCTACAGTTTCATGGAGGGTGATTGAAGCTGACAAGGTTAAACCAAATAGACTTCAAGATATTTTATTTACTGGCACAGGAAAAAAAGGGGATAATTATAAATTTGGTCCGGTTGTGGCTAACTCTATTAAAATCTGGAAAACGGTTGAACGTCGGATAGGTGGACCCTTCAAATTCTGTAACAGTACACCTTTATGGCACAATTTGAACTTTGTATGTGGAAATCGTCCATTTGTCGCCTCCGAGGCCCCTGCCCCAGCCCCTGCCTCTGCCTCTACAGCTGGAGCCCTACTACCCCCCCCCCCCCAAAAAAGAAATCCTTGGGGAAAGTAGGGTCTCAATCGGGCCCTTGGGGGCGCCCTGGAGGTGCAGACACTTGGGGGCACTCTGGAGGCACGGGCCCTGGAGAGGCGGGTACTGGTGGAACGGGCCCTGGAGGGGCGGGCACTGGTGGAATGGGCCCTGGAGGGCGCTGTCGAGGAGCGGGCCCAGCATAGCACTTTCGAGGGGCTGGCACTAGAGCGCGCTCTGGGCTTAGCAGCTGCCGGCGGGCTTGCCACAGGAACTGCCGGTGGGCTTGAATGAGCCGCGGGCGGCGGGCTTGAGAGAGATGCGGACGGCGGTGTACTTGATTTCCCTGTGAACGGTGGGCTTGCTTTCCCCGCAGACGGCGGGCTTGAGAGAGCCGCGGATGGCGGTGTTGATTTCCCCGTGAACGGCAGGCTTAACTTCCCCGCGAACAGTTGGCTGCGAACGGCGGCCTTGAGAGAGCCGCTGACGGCGGCAAGCTTGAGAGACTTGGTTGGGGAAAGGCGGACGGACTGGACGGTGAATCACACAACCTCAGGACGTAATCAATATATTCTTGAAAAGAACCTGGTGTAGCACCTGCTGGAACATGTAGATACAGGTGCTCATCCAAGCCGCACCAGAAAACGGTCTTTAATGTGTCATCGTTCCAGGGCACTTGATGTGACAACTCAAGGAACTCCTCCACATAGTTTTCAATCGGGCGGCTGTCCTGAAAGCTTGTGAGGATCTGATAATATGCTGGTTCTTGAGGGATGAGGAGAATGCTCATCGTGTCAGGCAAATGTTGTGGTCCAGTCTTCTGTCACAAATAGAGTCGGGAACAACAGGTAAGTGATACAGCAGGGTGGTTTATTGACAGGTAATGCTGATTGAGTGGAGAGGAAGGCATCTTGACGCTTTGCACAATTCTTAGAGTCTTAGCTGGGAACTGAAGTGAGGCTCTTTCACAGGATCGATGGAGATCGGGAACCAGAGATGACAGGAATCTTCGCAGGAGATGCGTAGGAGAACTATAAGGTAAGTATACACAGGTTAGTTCACACAGGGTCTGGTGACAGTTCGGGGTAGTGAACGGTAGACCGGACGATGAGTGACTGAGTGGAGAGTGTATTTAAAGGAGTGATGATTAGTGGCTGCAGGTGCGGGTGATCAGTAATCTGGTGACAGGGATCTGATGTGTCGGAGCTGGTGACTGTGATGACGGAGGTGGCAGTGACTGAGATGGATCCCTGACAAATATATTGTAAAATGTAATTTTTTCCTGTGATTTCAAAGCTGAATTTTCAGCATCATTACTCCAGTCTTCAGTGTCACATGATCCTTCAGAAATCATTCTAATAGGTTGATTTGCTGCTCAAAAAATAGAAGAAATAAATAGAAGTCTTTTATAACATTATACATGTCTTTTTTTTGTAAACCACAGATGAGCAGAAGGGACTTATTAAAAAAAACGTAAAATAAGAAACTTACTGTTCAAAAACTTTTGACTGGTATATTTGTATGAAATATAGGTTTGTTAAATCTAACATAAGTCATTTTAAGATGAATAACATTCTGTGCTAACAAATTGAAGGTGGACATGGTTCTGTTCATAACAGTAGACCTGCTGGTGACAGGTAAGAAAAAAAGGGAAAATGAAGGAAAGATGCAGTGCAAGAGAGGATCTTTAATTATTTTCCACAGCCCCAGACTAAGGATTTAGACCTTTTTTATGTGATGGCCATACAAATAATAGGGTTGTCTATGGTTTCAGAAATTGTTGTGGATGTATAGCTATATACAGGAAATAAGTTCCCAGTGGTGCAACAGCTTGTCACTGGAACAGTACTCTTTTGTTCCTTTTTTACCCCTATAGGTAGGCCTACATATTAGTACCTTAAGGGTAAGAATTACTACTCTAAGGTACAAATAGGTAAAAAAAAAAAAAAAAGTTAAAGATGTCCTTTTAAGGGTACTGCTCCAGTGACAAGCTGTTGTACTCCAAAAGGTACAATTTTGGCCCCTTTATTCTCTGTGGCCTGGATGAGTGTGAGGTTTCCCGGCCTGAAATTGCATCCCAGTCCAGCCCTGCTGCACACACCCAGGTTTTGTGACCACACGGACTACTAATATTCACGAGTGAATTGAGCACTTGAAAAACTAAAGTCCACTAGATAGTGTGCGCACACTTTCCGTGCTCACAGCAAAGGGATATACTTTGAAAGGCTCACACGCGAGACACAGCAGAACATAGAAAGTGAAATATACTTGCAGCAGCAGCGAGCATGTGAGGACAAACGTCTGAGATCTGTGAGGGGAATTGATTGGAGTCCATCTCAAGTGTTGAGCTGCCAATTATTTGTTTGACAAAAATGGGTTTATATAGCAATAAATAAATAAAAAACTTTTCAGGCATATTTATAACAAGAATCATTTGATGACATTACATTTACATTTATGCATTTTAGCAGACGCTTTTATCCAAAGCGACTTACAGTGCATTCAGGCTATACATGTTTTATCACTATGTGTATTCCCTGGGAATCGAACCCACAACCTTTTGCGCTGCTAACGCAATGCTCTACCACTGAGCCACAGGAACACCTATGTTTGTTGACCTGTTCAAACACTGGGCCTCATTTACGAAACGAACGTACGACCGAAAATTGAGCATATGGTCGTTTCTACACAAAACTTGGAATTTATCGATATGGATGGCTACAATCAAATCTCACATCAGGTCTGAGCTCTTGTACGCAAGTTTTTGAGTTAGCCTGAACTTGCGTGCAGCATAGAGAATTGTATAGAATGACAGCATTTTTTTTTTCCTTTCAGGGCTTTAGATTTATATATGCGTAAATAGCAGTATAAACAGACCATGAGGAATCACACATCGTCGTATCACACACCTGCAACGCTTCTGTGAATGGAGAAAAACAGAAATTATAAAAGGAATAAAATAAATAGGGCTACACGAAATATATTTATCTTAATTAACAGATTAACAAAAGAAAAAAAAACACTTTCGTTTTTGTGACAATGTATTTTATGTTTTCTTTATATCTTTATTTTTTAAATTTAACTTATTGGTGATCACGCAGGTGCCTCACACGCACACACAACATTTCAGCGTTACTAACTTGACATTTCAGCCATTAATCAAACTAAAATGCAGTCAACCAAACGTAAAAGTAACACTGCTCAATTTACAAGGTCCACTGTAAAACCAGCGTGCAGCGCTGAAACAAGCATTTATTGCGCATGTGAAGGGTGATATTTTACGTGGATATTGGAACACAAGTGAAGTGCAAAGCCTTGTTTACATCATAGATAATAGTTCAGCAACCAAATGTTACATGACAAAAATGGAAACATTTGGATGTCGAATGAGAGGCTTGTGAGCCCAATGCCGTTTAGTTTCGCTTTAATTCATTTTAGCTTGACGTTGTGTTCTGTTTATAATGAATGCCACTATAACCTAATTTGTGTTTTACTTCATAGTTTAATATAAAATTTTATAGCTACAAATTTTTTCATTCTTGTTCTGTAATATTAAATTTAAAGGGTTTGTTGTGGATTAAGGATAATTAAATCTATTTAGTGTTTATAAATGTTAAGTTATATTTACTGGTATTTAATATACAAATAAATGAATGCCATTGTTTGCAAATATAAGGTTAAAGGGTGTTTTTGGAGTAAAATCAATTTCTCTTTCATGAGATTACTTCCTCTTTTTGGTCGGGTTATGTTTCTCCGTGTCGTAAACTTTAGGGGCGTGGTTTCTAAACCGGGGCGTTTTTAGGGGCATAATATTCAAATGACAATTGTTTTCTTCTGCCACATTTATCAACGTACGATCTTTCGTACGATGGGATTGGCAGCATACGAATGTTTCATGAATCACACATGAGCTCTGTTGCAAGTTGATTTTTGCGCACGGATCTGCGCTCGTTTCTACGTTAGATTGATAAATAAGGCCTACTGTGATTAAGGATCATAGTGCAGCCCAAAAATAATCATTAATTGTCCATTTAAGTCTCTATACTTTGATGCTATCCTTCAAAACACTAGCTTTTACCCATTTGTCAGCAAGAACTTTGTAATCATTTAAAATAGCTTAATAAAATTAAGTATGATCTCTATATTTATTTTTATATACAGTATTTTATTATGAACAGGTCAGAATAACTATAACTAACTAATATAACTAAAGAATAACTATAAACAAATTAGCACTCGGGTTTTCTATGAATATATATCACTTTGGTCAATTTAATTTGTTGCAGACACTAAAATTTGACATCTGGTCTTTAACCCTATAAAAACAAACTCGGTAAGTGATATATTTTTGATTTTGGCAGATCAGCTCCTCCCACACTGAAATTCATCACCAGTGAAGCTCCTCCCACTCTTGAATTCATCATCAGTGAAGCTCCTCCCACACTGAAATGCATCATCAGTGAAGCTCCTCCCACATTGGAACTCATCATCAGTGAAGCTCCTCCCACTGCAGTTCAGCAATAAATGCTGGAAGATTCCCATCAGTTCAGAAGTGAAGACGAGCATCAGAGCATCAGGAAGAGCTGAAATCTGATCAAAGACTGAGTTTATTAAAGAGGACAGAGAGAAGATGAGAGATCCAGAACCCTGCAGAATCAAACACACTGAAGATACTGAACAACAAACAGGTTGGTGTTTACTCTTCATTCATGATGCTGAAGAACAATCATGTTAGAAAGATTCAAGCACTTCATCACATTTAGATAAAGAGTTAAATTATGAAATGGGTATAGTTTTCAACAAATATTCAGTATGTTGGATACAACATTGTGTTTTTTGTATTTTTTTTAAGCAATAAGCAATAAACAGCAAATTGTATCAAGTAAATGGGCTTTCCAGGCTGTCTGACAGGGTTGAAGGAATAACTTAAAGGCAGTGGTGTATAAATACCTGAAAGCTATACTCAAGTAAAAGTACAGATATCTACCAGAAAATTACTTCGGTAGAAGTTGAAGTCACCGTTTAGAATATTACTTGAGTAAAAGTCTTAAAGTATGTGATATTTATTGTACTTTTAAGGTTAAAAAAAATACTTTTTGTACACAAGTATTGAAAGTACAAGTAAATGCAAAATGGAAAAGAAGCAAATATAAATATATATATATATATATATATATATATATATAAAATGTTCATACACAGCTTGAGTAGCAAGATTGTGTTCAGTTTTAAAACTTTCTTCCATTTTGTATTTTTGGGTATGAATAAGAAGCACTTCACCTGGCACTTGTTTGCACATGAGCAAAGGTGTTTTTAGGAGTCTATCTTGCAGACACCAGACCATTGATTCGTCAAACCTGCTTTCCTGCAGTCCGTGTTCTTCTGACTTCTGATTATTTTGTAGTTCGTAACGAATATACTTTGGGGAAATGTATCAGAGTAAAAGTATAAATTTTAATTAGGAAATGTAGTGGAGTAAAAATAAAATTTGGCTGAAATATAAAAACTCAAGTAAAGTACAGATACGCCCCCAAAAAACTTAAATACTGTAAAGAAGTATTACTTCGTTACATTACACCACTGCTTAAAGGGATAGTAAACCCAAAAATGAAAATTCTGTCATCATTTACTCACCCTCTTCCAAACCTGTATGAATTTCTTTGTTCTGCTGAACTCAAAGGAAGATATTTGGAAGAATATCAGTAACCAAACAGATATCGCCCCCCATTGACTACCATAGTATTTATTTTTCCTACTATGGAAGTAAATGGGGGGCGAGATCTGTTTGGTCCCTTTAACTTAACATTAGATGATTGATAGTACTCAAAACAAAATTTAATTTGTGCCTAAAATGTTTTGAAAACAATAACTGAAATGTCAATGTACCTCATTCATGCAATTAATTCATAAAAACACACAAATGATTATAATGTTTTACAGCTGCTGTCTTGTTTCTGCTATTACATCAATAATCACTTTCATATTTCGCTCTTTGAATATTGGTGTATTTAAAGTGATTTTTTAATTTTTTTTATTTCAGAGCTGATGGAAGAGAGTGAGGAGAGTGAAGAACTGAGTGAAGTGGAGGAGAAACATCATGACAAACCTGCAGAAAAACCTTTGAGTCGCTCAAAAACTAAAAATACATTTTTAAAGAAAAGAAGAGCCAAGAAGTCTTTCACCTGCACTCAGTGTGGAAAGAGTTTCACAAACAAACACAGTCTTGAGCGTCACATGAGAATTCACACCGGCGAGAAGCCGTTCACATGTGGTCAGTGCAGAAAGAGTTTCACATACAAACATAGTCTTAATAGTCACATGATGACCCACACTGGAGTAAAGCCATTCACCTGCACTCAGTGTGACAAGAGTTACCCATTCAAGCAAAGTCTTGAGTGTCACATGAGAGTTCACACCAAAGAGAAGCCATTCACGTGTGATCAGTGCGGAAATCAATTCAAAGAAAAAGGATCCCTTAACAAACACATGAAAATCCACACTGGAGAAAAGCCATTTACATGTGATCAGTGCGGGAAGAGTTTCACATACAAACAAAATCTTGTGCATCACATGAGAGTTCACACCGGAGAGAAGCTGTTCACGTGTGATCAATGTAGAAAGAGCTTCTCGCGACAAGCACATCTTAGAGAACACATGAGGATCCACACCGGAGAAAAGCCATTCAAGTGCGGTCAGTGCAGCAAAACATTTCATTGGTCATCAGCTCTGAAGACACACCTGACAGTTCATACGAAGGAGAAGCCACATTCCTGTTCTGAATGTGGAAAGAGTTTTTCACTGCTGCGGAGTTTATATGTACATCAGAAAACTCACACTGATGTGAGAGAGTACTTGTGCTTTGAGTGTGACAAAACATTCACTCAGTCAGGACATCTGAAAACACATGAGAAGATCCACACTGGAGAGAAACCTCATAAGTGTTCACACTGTGACAAGAGATTCACTCAGTTAGGATCTCTGAAAACACATGAGAAGATCCACACTGGAGAGAAACCTCATAAGTGTTCACACTGTGACAAGAGATTCACTCAGTTAGGATCTCTGAAAACACATGAGAAGATCCACACTGGAGAGAAACCTCATAAGTGTTCACACTGTGACAAGAGATTCACTCAGTTAGGATCTCTGAAAACACATGAGATGATTCACACTGGAGAGAAACCTTACAAGTGTTCACACTGTGACAAGAGATTCACTCAGTTAGGATCTCTGAAAACACATGAGATGATTCACACTGGAGAGAAACCTTACAAGTGTTCACACTGTGACAAAAGATTCACTCAGTCAGGATCTCTGAAAACACATGAGAAGATCCACAGCAGAGAGAAACCTTACAAGTGTTCACACTGTGACAAGAGATTCACTCAGTCAGGATCTCTGAAAACACATGAGAAGATCCACAGCAGAGAGAAACCTTACAAGTGTTCACACTGTGACAAAAGATTCAGTCAGTCAGGATCTCTGAAAACACATGAGAAGATCCACAGCAGAGAGAAACCTTACAAGTGTTCACACTGTGACAAGAGATTCACTCAGTTAGGATCTCTGAAAGCACATGAGAAGATCCACAGCAGAGAGAAGCTGCACACATGTGATCAGTGCGGAAAGAGTTTCTCTTTTAAAAGTCACCTGATGATACACACGAGGATCCATTCAGTGGAGAAACAACAGCGATGTTCACAAGTCTTTATCGCTGGAGTCAGAGTCAAGTCTTGAGTGATTTAATGGCATGCTAAAAAGAAATCTCATTAAAAATCCTCATGAATTGAACTCATCCTAATTACGAAGCTTTAGACAAAATATATGATCTTCTATGATATGCTTTGTAAGGTTAATGTACATCCAGCCTGTTACTTAGGTTTTAATCCATTACATTGTACAAAACAGTTGATCTGTAATGAAATTATACGATAAGAGATCTACCTTATCTACCATGACACATAAGGAAATATGTGACAGATATTACAAAACCATACAAATAAAGCCTTTCTTTATGATACTAGTCAGTGGAATTTAATTAAAGTTCCCGGATGTCCGGTCTCTTCCCAGTGGAGGTCTGGGCTAAAATAAATTATTTATGGAACATTCTACAGAATTGGTCCAAAGCCAGAGTTGGAAACATCTTGAAAAAAAAATATTAAAGGTGCCATAGAATGCTTTGATACAATATTTAAAATTGTTCTCTGATATCTACATAGAAGGTATGTGGCTTACGTAAGGGCAAAAATTCTCCATAAACAGTTATACATGTCCATTTACAACCCCTAAAATTTCTCCCCATATGTTGAGCTCTGCTCTGATTGGCGGGTCATTTCAGTTGCTCACAGGAAGGAAACACAGGGAAAATATATATTTCAATACTTTCTTGTGCAGTTATATCGTTGGGTAATTATTAGTGCTGTCAATCGATTAAAAAAAACAACTAATTAAATCGCACATTTTTCTAAAATGAATCGCGATTAATCCCACCTAACATTACAGTTTTTAAATATAGTTTTATTGCAATAATTTCACATTCAATATTCAAATGTACAATGTACAAACAACATAAAGACAGTATATTTTTAATATTTCTTTAATGGCATCTTTTTTATGATTGAAGGTGCTGTGACAGTGCTGGGGTGCCTCAGGACAGCTTTTAAAACCAATTCAGAGACATGTTCTTAAATGTGATGCATATATAACATATTGCATGCATGCACAGTTTTAAGGCAGCTTTAATCGCCTTTTTGGTAACTTCATGCCTTAAGAGTGGAGGTCTCTGCATATCAACTCTCTAAAGCGAGAGTAGACCTAGCTACACTCAATGCCAAAGGCAGTTAGTGAGGCTCAACTGAAAAGAGCCTACAAACTCTCATATTCCCGCCAAAGATGGAGCTCTGAAGAGTGGAGGCTTCAGCAGAATGACTCTCTTAAATGAGAGGAAGCCTAACAACACTCAACCCTAGTTGAGGAGCTCTTAAGAGTGGAGGTCTCAGCATGACGACTCTCTAGAACGAGAGGAGACCTAACTACACTCAGCGCTAGAGACAGCTAGCGAGGCTCACAACAAAGCCTACATACTAATAGTGAACAGGATGCCAGAGGCAGTTAGTGAGGCTCAAAAAGAAAGAGCCTACATACTCATATTACTGCCAGAGATGGAGCTCTAGAGAGTGGAGGCTTCAGCAGAATGACTCTCTAAAATGAGATGAAGCCTAGCAACACTCAATCCTGATAGGGGAACTCTTAAGAGTGGAGGTCTCTGCATATCGACTCTCTAAAGCGAGAGGAGACCTAGCTACACTCAATGCCAAATGCAGTTAGTGAGGCTCAAAAAGAAAGAGCCTACAAACTCATTACCACCCAAGACAGAGCTCTGAAGAGTGGAGGCTTCAGCAGAATGACTCTCTTAAATGAGAGGAAGCCTAACAACACTCAGCCATAGTTGAGGAGCTCTTAAGAGTGGAGGTCTCAGCATAACGACTCTTAAACGAGAGGAGACCTAGCTACACTCAACGCCAGAGGCAGTTAATGAGGCTCAAAAAGAAAGAGCCTACATACTCATATTATTGCCAAAGACGGAGCTCTGAAGAGCGGAAGCTTCAGCAGAATAGCTCTTAAATGAGAGGAGACCTGACTACTGGAGACAGTTAATGAGGCTCAAAAGAAAAAGCCTACACATTAACACTGCCTAAGCAGAGCTCTGGCTCAATCCTAGTTAAGGAGCTCCTAAGAGTGGAGGTCTCAGCATTACAACTCTAAACGAGAGGAGACCTGACTACACTCCGTTACACAAACACTCACCGGCTCCTTCCTCCAAGGACCAAGACTCGCACAATTGGGGACAGAGCCTTTTGTGCCGCCGCCCCTCGCCTGTGGAATGCCCTCCCTGAACATCTGCGGGCTCCACAAATGACTGATGGTTTTTAAAGGAAAACGCCACCGTTTTTCCATATTCCAATATGTTCTTCCCTCAACTTAGACGAGTTGATATGTACCTCTCCCGTCTCAGTCCGTGCACTTAATCGCTCTAGCGCGCAGCACCACTATGCTAGCATTTAGCTTAGCACCATTAATTTCTTAGGATCCAAACTGGGATAAATTTAGAAGCCACTAAACACTTCCATGTTTTCCCTATTTAAAGATGTTTACATGAGTAGTTACACGAGTAAGTATGGCGACACAAAATAAAACGTGGCGAATTTCTAAGCGGATAAAAATGATAACTATAATGTTCTATAATGCTCTTCCGCCACACATTATAGTTATCATTTTTATCCGCTTAGAAAATCGCCACGTTTTATTTTGTGTCACCATACTTACTCGTGTAAGTATGTCACCATCTCACCTAGCCACACCCAACGCCCGAGACAGTTAGTGAGGCTCACGATAGAGCCTATATATTAATCCTAATGGGACGGCCGTATCGCCGGCGATACCAACTCGTTTTTTTTAAGACCAGTGCAAAAGACATTAAAAATACTCCGTCGATTTTGGTCGTACAGATAAGTGTTATACATCAATTGAAACTTTGAAGTGTCTATTATTTTTGTGTACACTCACAATAACAACAAAACTTTGTGGTTTTCGAAAAAAAAAAGAAAACCAACGGGATGCGCTCTTTGTCTTCTCCATCTCCGCGAGCTGCTCTTCAAAAAACGTCACTAAAATGAACTGTAACTCAGCGAAAACTCAACACACGGACATGAGAGTTATATCTATAGAAAGCTGGAAGTGTCTACTTTGAAATGAAGTAAGTCTTATCGAAAACAAACATTCTGTGATGAAGTAATCCGTATGAAACCAACACGATGTTCAGTCTGTCCCGTCTAACTCATTATTTCTAATGCGATCCCGCCCCCTCGCGTTCACATGTAAATATCACGCGTGAGCCACGTGCTCGTGGAGACGCCCAACAACAAAGCCAGATGTTCCTCGCGCTAACATTACTGTTCGTTTCTGGAAGAAGACGCGCTGAATAAAAGCTGGATTTGCCTCAAAATAAGAGCAAGAGTTCATCCAGAAGAGAAGAGCGATATGATGAGTAAGTAATGTTTCTTTTTTTTTGCATTAGTTAACGTGTTATTGTGACTCAAACTTGAACGCGTTTATTTTTTTTCTCAAACGACAACATGTTGAATGCTACAATGTTTAGAAAAATGTTTAATGTTCACAAATGGATTGAATAGCGTGCTAAACGATAATAATTAGTTTCTCAGATATAAAATATCCTTTTTTATAGTACAAAGTACATCTTTTGTATTACAAAGCCATACATACTAGGCTATATGACTACAAAATCATAGTTTGTTTTTTCTAAACAATAATAATTAGTTTCTCAGATATAAAATGTATTTTTTTGTTTACGATAGTACAAAGCATGCGTGAGTCTATAACACATATATATAAAAAGATGCTCCTGATATTAACATGCTCACAAATGTTTTTGTTGTGTATTTTATTGAATCAGAGACCTGCACCACAGATGAATCCTGATGACCTTCTTCAAACTCAGAATCAGATGTCCAACTACACTGATATTATATGGTAAAACAAGCTCCTTGACCACTGATTATGTTTTTTTTTTCTTCTTGAATCCATGGAAAGTAGCAGAAACACTCAAATAGCACACGTAAATATCAGGCATGATTTACTTGTCACTTGTTGAACAGAATCTGTTGCAGGAATGACTCAAAGTCTGTTCACATCTCTGTGGTTAGATCAGTGTGCGCAATAATGTGTCTTTGACCTTCATTATGTATGTTTTGATTATACGGTGTTGTAAATAAAATACAAATAATTAAAAAAAAACATTTGTTCAATCTCCTCACATTCTCTCTTACCTGCCTCAAAGTCAGTCACACTGATGGGCCATTAGCAGCCTTTAGGGGAGGGCCCTTTGTGTCTCAGGTGAGAATCACTTAATATTCAAGGACATTGTCACTCCCTCGCATACAGGCTTTCAATCACAAAACATGTCTTAAAAAATTTTAATCAATGTATTGTTTTCTGTGAATGAGTAAGCAGAATGATTCTCACTTAATTGTGAAGTAAATATTCTAGCCGACAAGACTGATTACTCTAAAGTCTTATTCAGGACTATTTAGTGTGGGTTTTATGGCCTTATTTCAGCTACATTTGTTTTCCCAAAACTTACTAACCACGCATAATATTTTTTTTCTAAAAAAATACAAAGATGTACATCCATCTTGGTCACATAATATTGTAACAAAGTTTGTGCTGAATACAAAAACAAATACATGTTGGTCATTAGTATGTTATAAGTAGCTGAAATAAGCACAAATATCAGGACATGTCAAAACCTCTCAAGGGCCCCAAAATCACCTCAGACCCCAGAGGGTTAATAGTACTGCCCAAGCGGAGCTCTGGGAACTGTAATCTAAGCATAGAGACCTTCAGAGGGAGGGGAGTGCTACCAGGCTCAATAACAGCTGATCATGGAGGCTCACAGAGAGCCTCACAAGCCGACAAAACTGCAACAAAAATTCTAGGGAGCAGAGTGCTTAGCATAACTCTCTAAGGTGAGAGGAGCACAAGCCATGCTCAACCTAAAAAGTACAATCGATATCATTATTACACAGTTCCTATTCTGAAAAAACAAAATAGAAACATAAAAGGAATTCTGAAAGAGAAAGCACTCCTCGTCAGATTCCTTCCATACCCTGCCTACAATCCCCGTGATCAGTCTGTCTAACTGCCTCGGCAGCCGCGAGACCCGAAACGCGTGTGGGAGGTGCTCAATTCTCAACCTTTAGGGAATCAAGCATACGAGGCATTCTTAAGGCGATCGCATCTCGCAGCGTGCATTTAGCTCTCCCAAGAGCCAAACACACTCTGTTCAAACACTAAATTCTTCCAAGATCAGGAGAGAACAGAAACTGCCGAGAATACATCGCATTAAGCATGTTCAACTCCCTCGAGAGGCGAACGCGCTTGTGCAAATGCTGACTAAAAACTCGAGTAAAGACAGGCTATCTCTCTGATAGTAGTAGCCCCGCGAATGCAAACAATGAGTGCATCCAATTCTCTCGTGAATCAAACGCGTGTGCTTCCGTACACAAGGGCTTGAAGACAAAAAATAGGATGACGTATTCCACAGGTGCTCCTTTATACCCACAGTCGCTCATTTGCTTATGTCATGGGCTTCCGCCTGCCAATGTCAAGTTCATTGTCATTTTTTTCATTCATGCTTCAGACACCGGTCACGCTGAAGGCGTTCCCCTAGCGCCCTCTAGAGGATGCAGCGCGGAGTTCCCATTCGAAAGGGAACTATAATTTTGACCTATACAATGTATTTTTGGCTTTTGCTACAAATATACCCCAGCGACTTAAGACTAGTTTTGTGGTCCAGGGTCACACACACACACATATATATATATATATATATATATATATATATATATATATATATATATATATATAACTGTAGAGTTATAAAATAACTATTTGATCATTTTAGTTAGATTTTGAATACTTGAATTTAGTTCCAGGTTTTCCAGTTGTTACTTTATTATTTTTCCAGTTAATGACAATGTTTTCATGTAGTTTCTGTTAAAATTGGTTTAAGATATATTTTCCTGACACAGCCCAATCCCCATTCTTTGTAACTGCATGGAAAAACATACAGTGCTCAGCGTAAATGAGTACACCCCCTTTGAAAAGTAAAATTTTAAACAATCTCAATGAACACAAAAACCATTTCCAAAATCTTGACAAGACTAAGTTTAATATAACATCTGTTTAACTTATAACATGAAAGTAAGGTTAATAATAAAACTTAGATTACACATTTTTCAGTTTTACTCAAATTTGGGTGATGCAAAAATGAGTACACCCCACAACAAAAACTACTAAATCTAGTACTTTGTATGGCCGCCATGATTTTTAATGACAGCACCAAGTCTTCTAGGCATGGAATGAACAAGTTAACGACATTTTGCCAGATCTATCTTTTTCCATTCTTCAAGAATGACCTCTTTTAGAGATTGGATGCTGGATGGAGAGTGATGCTCAACTTGTCTCTTCAGAATTCCCCATAGGTGTTCGATTGGGTTCAGATCAGGAGACATACTGTACTTGGCCACTGAATCACTTTCACCCTGTTCTTCTTAAGAAATTCAACAGTGGCCTTAGATGTGTGTTTAGGATCATTGTCATGTTGGAAAAGTGCACGACGACCAAGGGCACGGAGTGATGGTAGCATCTTCTCTTTCAGTATAGAGCAGTACATTTGTGAATTAATGATGCCATCAATGAAATGCAGCTCCCCGACACCAGCAGCACTCATGCAGCCCCACATAAGGACACTGCCACCACCATGTTTCACTGTAGGCACCATGCATTTTTCTTTGTATTCCTCACCTTTGCGACGCCATACAGTTTTGAAGCCATCAGTTCCAAAAACATTTATCTTGGTCTCATCACTCCAGAGTATAGAGTCCCAGTAGTCTTCATCTTTGTCAGCATGGGCCCTGGCAAACTCTAGACGGGCTTTTTTGTGCCTGGGCTTTAGGAGAGGCTTCTTTCGTGGACAGCATCCATGCATGCCATTCCTCTGCAGTGTACGCCGTATTGTGTCACGGGAAATAGTCACCCCAGTTTGGCTTTCTACTTCTTTAGATATGTAAGTGACCGCAAAATGGTCTTGTCACTTTAAATTTGTTCTGAGCATGTTACGTGCTTACGCAGTCAGGGGTGTAAAAAACGTAAGGTAGTCAGATCAGCAGAGAGGAGCGAGGATTCATGTTCCTCCAAAGAACATGTAGATAAAGTGGCGTTTTACTGTGAATGGTGCCTTGATTCTACTTAATTTCAATTTAGTACCCTTTGGTAAAGCGGAGTGAGGTATGTGAAGTTGATATACATTACGTTTGTTGTTTCATTGAAGGTTTTATGAGCTCTGCTTGTTAATTAGTTGTTTCAAACTGTCTATTCATTTCATCATATTTTTTCTTCTGTTTCTATAAATGTGTACTTTATTTACTGTATGTTTCTGTTTATGAGTTGTATTTATTGCTTTTGTTGTTTCTTTGTGTAGTTTCACGGTGCTAACATACGCAGCAAAAGTTTAATGGCGCTCTTCACGGGCGAAATAAAGAAGCACCCGTCAGAAACTCTCTGTGTCTCGTTGATGGATGCCAAAGGGCAGCTACAGTGAAACTCATCGCTTAAAGGAAACACATGCATCTATTACATCGCGGTCGTCTTCTTCGAGGATCGCAAAGCTACAGCGTGGACATTTCTACGTTGGCAAGCAGCAGGGGGTCGTGACGTCATCGCAGACGCTTAAAGAGCAAGGTCGGAAGGTGGCGGTGTTGTACTGTCGTTCTACATTGCAGATGCAGAGTGAGACTTTGAGTGACAAGAGAGTTTAAAATCATCATATTTCTACATAATCTCCATCCAGCTCACCTCTGAACTTTGTAAGTTGAAATGCTCAAAAGGAAAAGAGAATATTTCATGGACATTTGAATTGAAAGGTTAAAATTACAAAGGACTTTAAGTTGAAGGAAATAATTAATGCTATGCAATAATCTATTTCATAGTTTAAAACTGAAATACATTATTCTGAGTGAAATTTGAGTATTGCTTAAAGAAACTTGAATTTATTGAGCATTTAAAGAGTTATAATCAGTGTTAATGTTGACTATACTTTTGTGAAAACTGGAATTTTCTGGTCATTTCTGTTACAAGCTAATCTTTGAATGTTATACATATATTGCTGTATGTATTTGCATTGATCTTACTTGCTAATATCTCTTGGGTGCTTACATACTAGAGGTCTGGTGAGAGTGGTATCATTTACTGCTGAAGTTCCTCCCTGATTATGGAAGTTGTGAATGCAGAGGAGGCTGTGGAAGAAGATACTGTTGAGCACATAGTCAAACAAGTAAATGAGATGTCACTCCCAGCAGTAGAAATAAGCAACCCACCTGTGCAGCAGATCAGATCAAGCTCACGTGAAAGAAGCTTTACAGAAAAGGGTCTAGAGATGCGTGAACAGGAAGCCAAGAAACAAGAGAAAGCTTTCTATAAAGCTTATAACAGCTGGAAGGAGACCGCAAAAGAGACTAGATCAAGACTGAAAATGTTCTGTTCACGTGAGAATCTTGAAAAAATACAGCAAGACATCCAAAGCCAACATAATTCAGTTTATCAGCACTATGAACCAATATTACGTAACCACGCTACTTCTCCAGACATTGTCAATCGTATGGATGCTTGTGCTGCACTGACTGCTGAGATCAGTGATCTTGTGAGTAAACGGCTGGAAACAATAGATGCAAATTACAACGAAGAGCTTGTGAAGGAAAGAGTGAGACAAGTGCTGAATAAGGATGAGTATGGATCCATCTTTGGATGCACAATAACAAACACAGTCATTTCAGAGTCATCGCAGGGATCAGGTAATCAGTCAAAGACCTCTTCCAAGATTTCAAGTAAACGAGCTGATGCAGAGGCTGAACTTGCAGCCAAGCAAGAGCAAGCTAAAGCTTTGCAAGGAATCCATGATCAACAAGCTAAGCTTAATAAAATGGAGAGTGACTGGAAGCTTTGTGAAGCTAAAATGCTTGCAGAAATAAAGCAAAGGGAGATCAAAATGCAGCAAAGGCTAGAAGAGGAAAGAAAACGGTTACATCAGCTGCAAGTAGAAAAAGAAGTAAAAGTAGCAGCTGCTCGTGTCAAAGTGTATAACGATCTTGACAGTGTCATTCAATGCGGTGATGAAGAAATAGACTCTAGCATTCACAGTGGCTGTCAAAGGACAGAGCCTACATTTCGACTAAATCCAGAAGCTGGATCGTTCTTGCCTCAGCAAATATTCTGTGAAGAGCATAAAGCTCAGCCATCTCAGGATAATGTTGCTCTAGCTCAAGCCATAGCAGACTCGCTAAGCACACATCGACTGCCTGTTCCTGAACCCACAATCTTCGCTGGCGATCCCTTGAAATTCATAGACTGGAAGATGTCCTTCATGGCCCTTATTGATCGAAAACCCCTCCCACCTGGTGAGAAGATGTTCTATCTTAAGAAGTACCTCATTGGAGAAGCTCGCAAAGCGGTGGAGGGATATTTCTACAGAAATTCAGAGGACGCATACCAAGGTGCCTGGAATGTCTTGCAAGATAGGTACGGGAATTCATTCATACTGCAGAAGGCTTTTCGTGACAAGCTGATAAGGTGGCCCAAAATTGGGGTAAATGACCCGCTTGCCCTACAAGACTTTACAGACTTCCTGCAAGGATGTGTCGAGGCGATTCCTCATGTTAAAGGACTAGCCATTCTAAATGATTGTGAAGAAAACCACAAGCTACTAAAGAAACTTCCTGAATGGATTGTGCGCAAGTGGAATCGAATTGTGGTGGAAGAGCTAGACGCATCAGGTGACTATCCAAGTTTCAAACGTTTTACGGAATTCATGCAGAAGGAAACCAGAATAGCATGTAACCCCATCACTTCCCCACTTTTCATGAATCTGAAAAATTCAGATGAAAGGTTTCCCAAGCGAGCTAAGGCTCTCAGTACAAAGGCTGACGTGAAAGATTTCAGGTTTAAAAGGCTTGAAACATCCAGCTCTAAGTCAAATGTATCATGCTTCGTCTGTAAAGATGAAAAACACAGCATTGCCCAATGTCCTACATTTGCAGAAAAAACCATTGAAGTCAAGAAGACCTTCATTCAAGAAAATCACCTATGCTTTGGGTGTCTCAGGAAAGGGCATATCGTTAAAGATTGTAAAAGACGGCATAAGTGTGGAACATGTGGCCGCAATCACCCTACCTGCTTGCATGAGGAAAGAGATAAAGTGCCTCCGAAAACATTAAAGAAAACTTCTGTAGAAGTTCAAGCAAGTCAGGAAGTCCACAAAGTCACGGCCCATGTACTCAAACAAAGTTCTTCTGCTACTTCCAGTATCGTGCCAGTTATCATTTCTACAGTGGAAGAACCAAAAAGAGAAGTACTCACTTATGCTCTACTGGACACACAGAGCGACTCAACGTTCATTTTGGAAGATCTTCTTGATGACTTAAATGTGATCACTCAACCAGTGCAACTTAGACTCAGCACCATGACAGCTGTTGACACCATCACTGCAAGTAAAAGGGTACATGGTCTGCAAGTTCGAGGACTTCAAACAGCAAATTCTATTCGACTACAGCAAGCATATACCAGAGACTTCATTCCTGTTGATAAGTCCTATATCCCAAGCAAGAGGACAGCACTGCAGTGGCCTCACCTCAAACATCTGTCCAATCAATTGCCACCTCTTCAGAACTGTGAGGTCGGACTGTTAATCGGATTTGACTGCCCATCAGCTCTAGCTCCCCTCGAAGTCATAATAGGTGGTGAAAATGAACCATTTGCGCAAAGAACTGAGCTTGGCTGGAGTATTATAGGCCTCTCCAATCCACACCTAGACAGACAGGGAAATCAGAGCTTCGTCCATAGAGTTGCAGTTAAAGAAATACCTGTCTCATCACCCAACGATGTCTTGAAGATTCTAGAGTCAGATTTCAATGAAAGAAGCTATGAGGATAAAAGTGTGTCTCAAGAGGATGTTCGTTTCATACAGCATCTCTGTGCCAATATCAAACAGAAGGATAATGGACATTATGAACTTCCTCTCCCTTTCAAGTGTAGCGGCCGACCCTCACTGCCAAATAACAAAAGGCTAGCAGCTGCCCGCTTGCAGCATTTGAAGAAAAGGCTCAAGTCTAACAAGCAATATTCTGATCACTACAAGGCCTTCATGGAGGAGATCATTAACAAAGGTGATGCTGAACCATCCCTAGTGATACCTGAAGGAGAGGCTGTATGGTACATTCCACACCATGGGGTGTACCACCCTCAGAAACCAGATAAGCTGAGGGTCGTTTTCGATTGTTCAGCTAAGTTTTGCGGTATATCTCTAAACGACACTCTTCTGACTGGGCCTGACCTAATCAACTCATTAGTAGGAGTACTCTGCCGCTTCAGAAAAGAACTTGTCGCAGTCACCTGTGACATAGAAAAGATGTTTCACCAGTTCCTTGTCCCTCCAGACGAACGCAATTACCTAAGGTTTTTATGGTGGGAGGGTGGGGACTGGGAGAAAGAGCCTCAAGACTATCGTATGGCAGTCCATCTCTTCGGCGCTACATCGTCTCCTGGGTGTGCTAATTTCGGCCTGAAGTACCTGGCGCAGCAGCAAAAGGTTAATCACCCATCAGCCTCAGAGTTTGTTGAAAGGAACTTCTATGTAGACGATGGGTTAACCAGTGTTCGCTCAGTCGATAAAGCCAAAGAGCTGATTGTTGATGCTCAAGCGCTATGTAAACGCGGAGGATTAAGGCTTCATAAATTCAACTCAAATGAGGAGGATGTTCTCTGCTGTATAGACCCATCAGAAAGGGATATCACATCTAAGCCCCTTGACTTAAACCTTGAAGCAACGCCGACAGGACGTGTACTTGGTATTCAGTGGTCAACACAAGATGACACTTTCAGCTTCAACATCAGCTTTAAGGATCAACCATCAACTCGCCGTGGTATCTTGTCTGTCATCGCTTCCCTGTATGACCCACTCGGATTTGTTGCACCATTCATTTTACAGGGAAAGTGTATCCTGCAAGAACTGTGCCGAAGAGGCATAGGATGGGATGATCAGCTTCCGAATGAATTATGTTCACGGTGGGAGGATTGGAAAAGTGGTCTTCAGAAGCTTAAGGAAGTCGCCATACCAAGATGTTATCACCCAAATGCTTTTAATGAAATCATCAGAATGGAGCTACACCACTTCTCCGATGCAAGTAATGCTGGATATGGAGCTTGCTCTTATCTCCGTTTCAAAAGTGACCAGAGCAAAGTGCATTGCAGTTTGGTGATGGCAAAGGCCAGAGTTGCACCTACAAAAATCACAAGCATACCAAGATTGGAACTCCAGGCGGCTGTCTTATCTGCGAAAATGAGTGTCATGCTGAAAACAGAGCTTGAAATGAAGATTGACCAAGAATTCTTCTGGACAGATTCACAGGTCGTTCTGGCGTATATTAACAACGAAGCACGAAGGTTTCATGTATTCGTTGCTAACCGTGTGCAGCTGATAAGGGACATTACGGACCAGAGTCAGTGGTATTACGTTAATACAACAGAAAACCCCGCTGATCACGCCTCTAGAGGGCTTCACGCCTCTGACATCCCTTCATCGATCTGGTTATCGGGACCCAAATTTCTGTGGGAACAAGAAATAAGTCCAACACCATACACCTCTGCCAACCTGCTTGTTGGTGACCCTGAAGTTAAATCAGTCCAAACATTCACGACCACGGTCAGTGACAGTACAGACATTCTCAGTCGTTTCAGTCGATTTTCTTCTTGGTCAATGCTTCTAAAGGTTGTTGCTAGGATAAAAAGACTAGGATCAAAACAGAAATACCCCAGTGATCATGTGACTGTTGAGGAGAGTCAGAGGGCTGCTGAAGTGGTGATCAAGCTTGTCCAGCAGGAAGCGTTCTCCAAAGAAATAAGAATGATCGAGAAGGGGAATGCTCTTCCAAGTTCTAGTGCGTTGTACCACCTAGACCCTGTTTTGGACAAAGGTCTTCTTCGTGTTGGCGGAAGACTGAAAAGGTCATCACTTAGTCAAGAACTAAAACATCCTGTGATTCTCTCAAAAGATAGTTACATCACAAAGCTAATTCTCTCACATTACCACGCCAAGGTTTGTCATCAGGGTCGAAATCAAACTCAAATGGAGCTTAGAACGAATGGATTTTGGATCATTGGAGGCAGCAAGTCAGTCGCCAAGCTGATACACAAGTGTGTGCAATGTCGGAAACTTAGACGACCGACAGAAGAACAACGAATGGCAGAACTTCCCAAAGAGCGTGTTGAAGTATCCGCTCCCTTCACATTCTGTGGCATGGACTGTTTTGGGCCATTTGTCATAAAGAGAGCACGCAAGGAGTACAAGAGATATGGCCTAATATTCACTTGTCTATCATCTCGCGCAGTTCATATAGAGATGATTGAAGATTTGTCTACGGATGCCTTCATCAATCCATTGAGGTGTTTTATCAGCCTCAGAGGAGCAGTTCGCAAACTTCAGTGTGACCACGGTACCAACTTTGTGGGAGCCAGGAATGAATTGAAAGAATCACTGAAACAAGTTGATATCAAAGCTCTGGAAGTATTTCTCTCTGAGAAACAATGCGAATTTGTCTTTAATGCTCCTTCTGCAAGTCACGCTGGAGGCATCTGGGAGCGTCAAATACGAACTGTGCGAAATGTACTTAATGTCACACTTGCTCAGTGCCCAGGCAGGCTGGACGATGCTTCACTTAGAACGCTGTTCTATGAAGCAATGGCTATAGTTAATAGCCGTCCACTAACGGTAGATGGCATTAATGATCCAAATTCACTCGAACCTCTGACTCCAAACCATTTAATACTGATGAAGTCTGATGTTGCACTGCCACCTCCAGGAAAATTTGTCAAAGAAGACATGTACGCTACGAAACGATGGCGTAGAGTCCAATACTTGGTCGAGCAGTTTTGGAGTCGCTGGAAGAAGGAGTATCTTCTTAACATTTCAACACGCCAAAAGTGGCATACTCCTCGACGAAACCTCAGAGTAAATGATGTCGTAATCATCAAAGAGGATATGCTCCCAAGAAGTCAATGGAAGTTAGGCAGAGTGGTTGAAACTGTCAAAGAGAGTGATGGATTTGTTAGGCGAGTGAAGGTACAAGTAGGAGAACAAAAATCCGTTAGCAAACGTAATCAACCCTCCAAGCCCACAATCATTGAAAGGCCCATCCAGAAATTGGTGGTGCTTCTTGAAGAAGAGTGACTGTTAATAGCTTGGGTGATACCCTCACATCAGACCAAGTAATTATTTCTGAAATGCTTTCTAGTCATACATTCATGAAACTGAAAGGTGGTCATATTAAAGTTCAAAATCATGTTCTGATTCATTTTCAGTTTTTTTGATTTATCATACCATGATTGGTGGGAGTGTAAGTGACCGCAAAATGGTCTTGTCACTTTAAATTTGTTCTGAGCATGTTACGTGCTTACGCAGTCAGGGGTGTAAAAAACGTAAGGTAGTCAGATCAGCAGAGAGGAGCGAGGATTCATGTTCCTCCAAAGAACATGTAGATAAAGTGGCGTTTTACTGTGAATGGTGCCTTGATTCTACTTAATTTCAATTTAGTACCCTTTGGTAAAGCGGAGTGAGGTATGTGAAGTTGATATACATTACGTTTGTTGTTTCATTGAAGGTTTTATGAGCTCTGCTTGTTAATTAGTTGTTTCAAACTGTCTATTCATTTCATCATATTTTTTCTTCTGTTTCTATAAATGTGTACTTTATTTACTGTATGTTTCTGTTTATGAGTTGTATTTATTGCTTTTGTTGTTTCTTTGTGTAGTTTCACGGTGCTAACATACGCAGCAAAAGTTTAATGGCGCTCTTCACGGGCGAAATAAAGAAGCACCCGTCAGAAACTCTCTGTGTCTCGTTGATGGATGCCAAAGGGCAGCTACAAGATAACTGCAGTGAACTTGCATGTTGATTTTCTTCAACCCTTCTCATCAGAAGACGCTCCTGTCGAGGTGTTAACTTCCGTGGACGACCTGGACGTCTCTGTGAGATGGTTGCAGATCCATCTTTTTTAAATGTTTGTACCACTTTTGCTACAGTATTCTGACGGATAAGTAAAGCTTTGCTGATCTTCTTATAGCCTTCACCTTTCTTGTGTAAAGAAATAATTTTCTTTCTCAGGTCTTGTGACATTTCTCTTCCATGTGGTGCCATTGCTGACAGCATGAAATGGGAAGGGTTTTCCTTTAAGTAACACCCTTTTATAGTCAACTATCTGCTGAACACCTGTGTAATGAATAATTAGACTCACCTGTGGTTGAATTATTGTTAAATTAGACATTTGTAGTCTAAAATTTAGCTTTGCTCCAGAGACTTTCAGTGGGGTGTACTCATTTTTGCATCACCCTAATTTGAGTAAAACTGAACATTTTGTTCTCTAAGTTATATTATTAACCTTACTTTCATGTTATAAGTTAAACAGATGTTATATAAAACTTAGTCTTGTCAACATTTTGGAAAATGTTTTTGTGTTCATTGAGATATTGTTTAAAATGTTACTTTTCAAAGGGGGTGTACACATTTACGTTGAGCACTGTATATATATTACAAGCTCCCCATTTGTATTGCACAGAAGAAGAAAGTCATACAGGTTTGGAATGACATGAGCAACAGAATTTTCATTTAGAACTGTTCCTATAAAACTTCCATGGAACTTCAGTCTTGTGTGATGTGATTTTAGTCTTGTTCACAAATATCATAAATGCCTACTTATAGGTATTAGAAGAAACTTGATTCTGATTACTTAGATTAATTTAGGGCCTCAATGAGGAACTTTGTATATGATCTATCCAGACTTTATCCCTTCCTTAATCTTCTTTGTAAAGAAACAAAGCCAAATCTTACACAATTAGGACTGATCATCTATGATCTAAAGGACTTCCACATGCAAAACATATTTTGGCTCTCTTACCAGCAGTGCAGGATTGCGATTACTTGAGGGTGGTGATGGCACCTCATTTTCAGCTTCATTTAACTCTGCATTCTGGAGGATCAATAAATATGCAGAAAATTAAAGTGAAACACATTGTCACAAAAAACATAAAAAGAAAAAAGCAGCGTCACTTGACAATGTAACAGTTGCCTAGTGGTGAGTAAGAAGCACAAAGCATGGGACATTGGATGTATTGTGACCTAAAGCCCCCTGAAGATAATTTATATTGTAATTAGGATGTACATTACATTGTAGTTTTAAGATGATTCATAATTTCCATTTAATGTTTGTAGTTTGAATATTTAATTTTCAAATCTATTTTTCCATTCAACTGTGTCTTCCTTATCATCAACATCATCTCCAATATTCTGAACTATGCTGTTGTGTAGCGGAGGAATCTGATTGGTCAAGTCAATTAATTCATAGCTTCTCTGAAAATAAAAGAGCTCATGTGAATGCTGTGCACTTTGTCTCCACAATTCATCAGTCTCCTTGTCACTTGAGCTGCTTATGAGTCTTTGGATGGTCTGTGTTCTTTGGATATCTCTGGGTGGTGAAAGAAAGTCGTGTGAAGTGCTGGGTGGCTCTAAGGTAAAACCACTCTTAGGAACATCCTCCATTCCTCTTATACTCTGGGCTTCTGTAATTACTTGTCTCTGAAAAACATTCAATATAACATTCATTGATTAACATTTAATTCCAAATTAAATGATGTTAGGGCTGCAACAAAATTATTTAGACAATGGATTAATCAACGGTTGTTTCACAGATTAATCAGAAGGCTTTGATCGATTTTTCAGTTATACAGTCTATACATTTTCATATACAGATAGAGCTACTTTATAGCAGAAAATCAAGTTGTAATTCTGACTGAACATGACACTGTTTTTTCATGATTAATACTGTAAAGCTGCTTGCTTTAAAGCAATGTATTGCATAAAGTATCGTATAAATAAACATGTCTCGACTTAACTGGATTGCAGATTGCAGAGCTGGTGCAAACATATCGAAATCACTATGATCAGATATTTTTGCACCGCTGTCATTTTTGTAGTGTTTATTTTTTAAACAAAACCGCACAATAACATTGGGACGTTTGCTAACAGTAAACCATAACAAAAACATTTGTTATGTTATTGTTATTGTTGTCAACGTTGTGGATAATGGTGACTAATCGTTTCAGCCCTAAATGATAATGAACAACTCTTCTGTGACTGTATTTACAAATGAAGCCCAAAATACATTCAAATAAATTCAAGTCAGAGTCTTCATGATTTTACTCACCTTCCTCGTGGTGCCTTTGTTAGATGAAAGTCTGTCATCCAATAAATGTGTGCTTGTATCCTCAAGATCACTGTCATGTCCATGCGATGACACTTTTGCAGCAGATCTCTCAGTATCACTGTCTAGTCTGTCCTGCAGTAATGAGTTTTCATTACATTCTTCTTTATCACCATCAGATAAAGATTCTACATCTGTGAGGCACACCTCTTGTTTAGTGCAAAGGTAAAATCTCAACAATTTCAGTTTGGTTAGTTCATACAGATCTCCAACAGTGCTGTCCATGGGAATGTGGTTTCTTTTAAAATCACAAACATGAAAAGTAAAGTCTGTTTCTGGACCATTTGGTGACTCTCCATTTGGGAAAAAAAGTTTCTTTCCCAATTCCATTATTTGTAAAACAGTTGTCTTTTTTTGAAATGTCAAATGCCTAGTGCCACCACCATTACTGGTCCTCACTTGTTGGTATCCATTACGGCCGAAGTGAAGCCATCCAATTTCAATTCTCCTGGAGGTTCTTTCTGCAGATACATTTTTGTGTCTTGCCATTAAATTATTTTCCTTAGGGAAGACACATGCTTTTCCATGCAAAGTTTTAGAGGACTTTGATCCCAGTTTCCTTGCTTCAATTTTAGCTCTCAAATTTTGTAACAGAGATTCTTTATCAGAGCAGGCAGCTGTTTGTTGACAGAAGGAGATGACAGCCAGTCAGTCACCATATGAACTAATATACTTTGCCATTTGCTCATCAGTCATGACAGAGAGCACAGACTTGTCAATCTGAAAATGCAGTGAAAATTTAATTTTATAGATTAGTTTTTGAAAGAACATAAATGCACCCATGAATGCATAATACATTGATTAACAGTCTATATTTATTAACGTGTTTTTTTTAAACATGTAACAACATTTACATAGAAAAAGTAACAGTGAAAGTCACATCTATTGATCTATATGTCATGCTGATTTTACAATGGAGTTCTGTATATGAACTTTGAGAGTATAGATAATCTAACAAGCTAGCTAGTTGCTACTGGCAATTACAGTTGAGTGAAAATGTCTGCACCCCCAATCCCCCAAATTTATTTACGTTTAGTACGGTCCTGATGAAGCTTCTTTTACATAAAGCATATTTACATCTATTCCACATGCAATAACTTTTCACAATTTAATTTAAAGGACTCAAGGACTCAGTGATGCTCAAGAAGGCAACACACTATATTATACTATAGTAAACTTTTCATCAGTATATGGTCTGTGTAATTTATATGGAATAAAAGGTTTTATTCTTTATTTTTACACATCATTCATTACAGTTTACACAGATCATAACTTGATCAAAAGAATACATTCTCTGGACTCTAGTGTGTTAAATTCTTGATTATCAATGGATATGTGTATTGTTTGTAATAGTTCTGTATGAGTCCCTTAAACTGTCCTTAGTGAAAAATCAGGTTCTCAGCATCATATAGGCAACGTAGGACACAACTAAAATGTGCAAAAATGCTGGGAAACCAAAGAATGTGCAGTAACTGAAGGATTTTGCTTAACAACAGTGAGCACTTTTATGTCTCAGGAACTCATGAACGGCACATAAAAAATACAGTCAATGATCAATGATCATCCAGGAAGCCAAACATTATAAAAACAACCAGGGGGATGCACATTTGTGACTGTCACGGTGCACACACGAGGGAGGAACAAGGACACGCAGACGAGGACGTAAACTCAAATAATAATCTTTAATCCAGACAAGGCAAGACAGGGCAGGACAAGGCAGACAGGAAACACCGGGAAGTAACGAGTAGACCAGACGAACTCAAACTCAAAAGACAGGGGTTGCATCCGAAACCGCATACTTCTCTACTATATAGTAGGGGAAAAGCAGTAGGCGAACAAATAGTATGTCCGAATCCTCAGTATTCATAAAATAGTAGGCGAGAAATACCTGGGTGATGTATTAATTCTTGCGAGATTCAGACGTGCGTATACTAATATTGTGTCCGAATATGCCTGCTTGCCTACTATTTAGGAGAAAACAGTACGTGAAAAGAGTAGTATGTCCGAAACCTCCGTATTTATAAAACAGTAGGCGAGAAATCCCCAGATGGCCTACTGCTCCCGCCCAGATTCTGAAGTGTGCATCCGATGGACACTTTAATTTCCCATGAGGCAACGGGGAGGAATCGTCATTTACGAACATGGCAGAGGACAGAGACGCAGCTGTTTTCAAGTGTAAGTACAACAAAGCTATTATTTGTGTTTCAATTTCACTTACTTCACAGCTGACGAGGAAACTGTTGGTTTTAAGACATTAAATATTGATTTATTAGATATATTAAGTTGTTGTAAAACATTTCATTTTCATATAGCTAAAGTACCAGTCGTGCTTCATTTAAGCACACATACTTCTCAAGATTTGTTAAACATCGTTTTCTTGAAAGCATTGCTTTAACTGTGTACAAACATCTGATAAACGTTTGTTAAAAAAATTGCGAATGCACTCTTTGCAACATAAACGTTTCCTAAATGTGCGTTTAATATTTGACAGAGGACATTTTACAGACAGTATGGCAGATGAAACTCTTAAAAAATACATCTTCCAGATGAAAACACATTATTAGATAGCCATGTGGGTGTTGTATGTGTGCTATACTGTCATCGATTTGGCCTAAGCTTTTGTCAGCACTTTGCATTACACACACACATGCTCTTTTTACTCATTTAAATAAACAGATTTACACAACTGAAGAGAAATTTTAGATTTTATTTGTCTACAATTATACACATTGACAAATTAATGATCATTTGTGTTGGATGAAAAGCAAGATAACAAACAAGCTATCAAATATACACCAACATTTTGATATTTTTTTGTTTGTTTTTGTTTTATTACATATGCTTAAATGACAGATCTAACATTAAATCTTGTTTGGATGTTACAGGGACTGATGAACACACTAGCAGCCTTATCCAGTGGAGAGTGGCTAATGAAGCCCTCTTCACTGGAAAGAGGAATGCTGCAATCAAAGGCTTTGAGTTATTTTATATACTATATAAAATAATTATAAAAAACAAAACACATATTTATTATGTTGTCATTTTAACCAGAGTTATTACAGCAGTATATGATTTGATTTCTGATCACTTGTTGCAGAGCTTTTGTGGTGGAGCAGGGCCTGCAAGGCAAAGTAGTGGCCACATCTGTAAAAAAAAGATGGGAAAACCTTAAACAGAAATATAAAGTATAATGATTTTGTTACTACTAATGCAACATTTAATGACTATTTAAATTGTGTAATTAAAATGAGTGACTTTGTATTCTGAACATTTCTGTAGGATCTAAAATGTCCGCAGACAGGGGTGAGCACTGAGGATGGGGAGCCCACAGCAGCATCCTGGAAATGGTATGCTGTCATGGATGAGGCAATTGGGGGCAGACCCTCCATCACTCCACCTGCCCTTATTGCCTCATCTGGCCCGGATGTTGCTGTGGCTTCCTCATCTTCAGCAAGCCCAGAGCCAGCTAAAAAAAAAAGGAAAAATTTGGAGGACCTAATCCGGGAGATGGAGGAGAGGGAGGCTGCGAGAGAGCGAGAAGCAACAGAGAGGGAAGAGAGACGATGGCGGGAAATGGAGGAGAAGGAGGAACAAAGAGAAAGAGAAAGACAAGAACGAGAGGACAGACGGGTACGAGAAGCCAGAGACACAGAAGAAAGAAGGCATCGAGAAGCAGTTGAGAGAGAGGGAGACCAGGGAAAGAGATGAACGATATCTTGCCCTTCTTGAGCTTATCGCCAAAAAAAAAAGTTTCTTTATAATATTTTTTTTATGGAAACCATCCTCAAATCAATCACACATTTACATTTCTGTAAACAACAAGCATCCATATTACAAACCGCTTTTTTTTGTGTGTGTGTATAATGTATTTATACATATTTTTTATAGTCAACATATAATTTGAATAAATAATTAAATATAAATATTTCAGATCAAACAGCATCACTTATTTGTAAGCATTCAAAGTAAATTATAGACATTTCACATATTTTCTGATATTTTCTTGAGAGGTTGATATAAGTTCATTTAATTGATAATTGGCTGTCATGATTGTTGTAAGACTTCAAACACAAACGTGGCTTCTTTTTTATTTTTTTATTATCTCACTACTAAATGTATATAGAATGTAAACAGATCAGGGACACCTAAGTCAGGTCCTGATTTTCAATTGTGATCAAACAGACCTGTCTGTAATTTTGAAGTAATCCTAAAATAACTTGATTCAATTTTACAGGTGTGTTGGATTAGGACAGGTGGAGGCCATCATCTCTCCTCCCCTCTGTTGCTTTTTGCTCTCTCTCAGCCTCCCTCTACTCCATCTCCTTGATTAGGTCCTTCAGCTTTCTCAGTCGCAATGCTGATGTTTGCCAGCTGCTGTTTGAGAGCCACTGGTTTAACACTGTCAAACACAACCTGGAACAACAGTTACAAATGCCTGCTTTCATCATGTGTTCACAACGGATTCCAAACCGTTTTCATGCTTGAAATGTTAAAGGGATAGTTCACCCCCCAAAAAATCCCATAATTTACTCACCCTCAAGCCATCCTAAGTGTATATGATTTTTTTTTCTGCTTACCACAATCAGAGTTATAATATCCTGGCTCTTACAAGCTTTATAATGGGAGTGAATGGTACCTTAAAAGTACTGGTTCCTTAAAAGAATGGTGCCATAAAAGTAATCCATGTGGCTCCAGGGGGTTAATAAAGGCCCCTGGCTCAGAAATGATACAATCCCCCTCCTCCTCCCCCCACAATAAAAGAAAATGCATGCCTTTATAGAGGAAAGAATATTTTATTGATACTTTGCACCTGATAAACAAAAATAGTATTTAGGGGAAAAAAAACTACAAGAAAGCTCTAATAAAATAACATAACTCAATGCTTTGGGCAAAAGTATTAACCTGTTATGTAATGTGTAATGTTTCACAGGTAGTCATGGTCATGGAGAGCAGGAACACAAATGTCTGGAGCAGATACAGCAGCAGCCAGATTGGCCCGCACATGTTCTCCTGATCTTGTTTCGGGGTTGCGGGCTTCAGGAGGGGCATCATCATTATTCTCCCCAACCTCTGGCTCAATGATGTCCCCATTTTGAAGAGCGATATTGTGGAGCACAGCGCAGCATGCAATTACCTCCGGCACGAAGGAAGGGCTCACTTCCATGGCCTTAAAGAAAACAGATCGCCAGCGTGTTTTCATCATCCCAAAAGCTCTCTTGACGATGTTCCGGGCACAGGAGTGCTTGCAGTTAAAGCGAGCCTGTAAAGGGTTCTGTACAGGCTCCCTGTATATGGGGTGATGAGGCAGATGGGTTCACTCAGGCAAGGGTAGCCACCATCCCCGAGGATGCACTTGCCTGCAGGTGGATAAAGGCCACCAGTATAGACAGGGCTGTTCCTTAGCACCCTGGCATCATGCACGGACCCAGGATATCCCACAAAGATGTCAATAAATTTCCCAAGGTGGTCAGTGATGGCCTGTAGCTGAATGGAGTGAAACAGCTTCCTGTTCAGATAACACTGTGTGGTAGTTGCTGGAGGTTTAAGACGGATGTGACAGCCGTCAATTGCACCAACTGCTGAGCTGAAAGCTGGTGACCCTGCCAGCAGGGCAAAACCTTCTCCTACTGCCAACAGGTCATCACCGGTTGGGAAAGCAATCACCGTCCTCAAAATCCTGATGATTGCATTGCTCACTCTGTGCACAATAACATGCACAGAGGACTTGGGGATATCGAAGTCCGAGACACCACCCTGAAGGATGCCGCATGACCAAGCCAGAAGAGGAACAGCAGCACCTCAATGTCCCTTTCCCACCCATGGTCGGAATCCAGCCTAATTGCAGCAGTGAGGGACAAAATGGACTGGCGAGAAAGACGGAGGTCATTACGGAGGTCAACTGCCTCATCAAAATACAGCTGCAGGATTGGCACAGCTCTGTTCAGGTGGCAGTAAGATGATGTGGGGGTCACCATCTGTTGATGTGTACATAGTTTGTTAGAACAATACATTTGTGCTGTGTAAGTTTTGATTTATGTTATGTTCAATTAATACTTGTGTATAAATATATTTATTCATTGGAATGTTTTCTTTTATTCTTTTTTTTTCTCAATTTTATTCATATTCTGTTTTTGTCAGTAAAACAAGTCATCTTTATTCATCTTTTCTTGAAAAAAAAAATTAAACATTCATTTACTCAAATTGCCTATAGTTGAATATTGTGAATTCAATAAATTGCCATGATGTGACATATCTGTCTGTCTAATTAGAATTTAAATAATAATCTATTACAAATAAGTATATTATTGTGCACATGTGTGTAAGGGGGTGCAGGTATGCAATATATAGCTACTTTTTAACTTACATTTTCTGAATATAAAACCAACAAACGTCTCCAAAGGCATGCTCTTCGACCAGCAGCCCGACGCCTCCTTTGTGCTGAGGTTTGGAATGGCATAATAAATGAAAACGCGGTGATCAAATCAGCAGGTAAGTCAGGTAATTGATGAAGGTATTTGCACAAATCTATCTTGTTCTCTTTAAATCTTTGCGCTTGTGATGAAAAAGCTAATATGTCGGATTCAGGGAAAGAACGTACTTTTTTACCCTTGAAAAGTACGTACTTATTCAAAATAAGTACCTACTCAAGAGAGTATGCAGTTTCGGATGCAGCCAGGAACTAAATACACAGGGTAATGAACACATAATCACATCCACACAGCTGGACACAAATTAACTCATAATGACATGAAACAAACCAGATATGGACACAAGAGGCAGGAACAGATGACACACACAACAGAACCCTGACAGTGACCCTGGATCACAAAACCAGTCTTAAGTCGCTGGGGTATATTTGTAGCAATAGCTACATTGTATGGGTCAAAATTATTGATTTTTCTTTTATGCCAAAAATCATTAGGACATTAAGTAAAGATCATGTTCCATGGAGATATTTGGTAAATTTCCTACTGTAAATATATCAAAACTTAATTTTTGATTAGTAATATGCATTGCTAAGAACAGCATTTGGACAACTTTAAAAGCGATTTTCTCAATATTTTGTTCTTTTTGCACCCTCAGATTCCAGATTTTCCAAATAGTTGGATCTCAGCCAAATCTTATTTATTTATTCAGCTTTCAGATGATGTATAAATCTCAATTTGAAAAATTTACCCTTATGACTGGTTTTGTGGTCCAGGGTCACATTTTTTTCAGTTTTCATTTATGTTATTGTGGAATAGATGTAAGTATCTTCTGTTAAATAACAGCTATATTAGGCTATTTTACAGTTCTAAAACTATACAATGTAAATTGCTAAATTATTTTTGCAAACTTATACACTCAGACCCTGTAAGATAATTTTATTACTAGTGAACCAGGTAACTATTGGTATGTACATCATTTCTGATTCTATATGAGACTTGGCATGTGGACTGTCATGTGGAGATATACTGACAGCTTCTTGTTCCCCTGGCTAGCAATAATTAAAGGGATCATATGATGCGATTTCAAGTTTTGCTTCCTCTTTGGAGTGTTACAAGCTGATTGTGCATAGATAAGATCCCTGAAGTTGCAAAGACTAAAGTCTCAAAACCAAAGAGATATTCTTTATCAAAGTTAAGACTCTGCCACGCCCCCCCCCCCCCCTAAAATGGCTCATTCAGACACGCCCCACATGTCTACGTCACGATGTAGAAATATTTGCGTAATGCCGCCCAAATGTTCACGTAAAGAAAGAAGGCATGGTTTCAGTAAAGCAGTAGTGTTGATGCATGCAGTCATGTCAGGGAGACGCTGTGTGTTTCTATGCAAAAGCAAAAGCACTTTATTTGGTCTTCCGAAAGTAGATGCAGTTAGGAATCATTAAGATTACTTTCAACAGAACAGCAACGCATTTTATGAACGACCGTTTCGTGAACCTAGGAGAGGATCATTCTGACTTTGCTATGACAATATGGCGCTTCTGAATCAGCGACTGTAAGTATGATTTGTTATTAGTTTAAGTATTTGCTATTGACTGTTCAAATGCGGAGTTTTGCACGTCGTGTGTGTGTGTGTGTGTATATGTGTAATAGAGAGAGAGAGAGAGACAGGGTCACATCACAGTGGAGTCAGATTTCTTAACCGTGGCTTGTGTGCAAACACATACGAGCTTAATCACTGTGTCTGTCACGCGACTCTGTTCCCCTTTTGGGCTTGAGCTGATGGTAAAACTAAGGACATTATTAACTGTCTTTACATTTATTTTGAACGCAAAAGATTTGAAAAAAAGAATTTTTCCTCTCACCCTGAATTTTTCCCACCACTATGTCCTTTAAAGGGCTCCGTAACAAAGTGATAGTTGTGATAAATTGCGTTTGGTCTCATACTGTATCGCGTATCTTGTCAGTGTCGGGCGCTTGCTTGGCCATTTGGTGTGATAACAGGAAAGTGTGTTCAAGCGCCAGCAGAAGACAGTGTAAAGAAATACTTTTTGAGAGAAGCAGTCTATCAGCGGAAGTTTAAAGCAGCTCGTAAGTGTATTTATTTGTCTCATTAGTGTTTAGTGCAGTTGCCGTTGCTAGGAAACGCTTGTTTTTGTTTACTGTGTAGAGACTTGCTCAAATCACGTTTGGTCTCGTACTGTATCGCGTATCTTGTCAGTGTCTGCGCTTTGCTTGGCCATTTGGTGTGATAACAGGAAAGTGTGTCCAGCTGAATTCAATTAGTGATTTGTTAGACTGGTATAAAAAAGGTTATTATACCACGGCAGCGGTCGCAGCAGTCGCCGTGTGAAGCCATCCTTGTGTGAAGACCGAAGAGTGTAAAGACCATCGACTCTACCGTGAGAATCCACTGGGCAGGGACACCGGCAAGGAATATAAGTATCGATTTATCTTTATACTTCTGATTTATCCTCTTTTCTACACCTGGCTTCACTTCTGTTTAAGTTTTAGTTTTTATAACCAATTCTTACTATGTGTTTTCAGATCACTACTATCACTACCACTCGCAAACCACGCATCACTCCATGTAGGCCGCGCAATCCTAACAACCTGCGCACTTTGCCTATGTCTGCTAATACACTACTTTCTTTTTCTATTGGTCTCTGGAATTGTCAGTCTGCGGTCAACAAAGCTGATTTCATTACTTCCATTACTAGTCATTCAAGACTAAACCTCATGGCCCTGACAGAGACCTGGATTAAACCAGAGGACAATGCTACACCTGCTGCACTCTCCAATAACTTCTCCTTTTCCCACACCCCCCGTTTGACTGGAAGAGGTGGAGGTACTAGTCTACTCATCTCTAATAATTGGAAATTTGCTCCTTTACCATCTCTGAGTATCAACAGCTCCTTTGAATCACATTCGGTTACTATTACCTACCCTATAAAAATTAATTTTGTAGTTGTTTATCGACCTCCAGGACCACAAGGTAACTTTGTGGAAGAATTAGATGTGTTGCTCTCAACCTTTCCTGAGGATGGTACTCCCTTAGTTATACTTGGAGACTTCAACATTCACCTAGATCAGTGGTTCTCAACCGGTGGGGCGCGCCCCGGGCGCGAGTAGGCTATAGGATGGGAGGAAAAAAAACCTGAAAAAAAAAAAAAATTGCAATTTTTTTTTTATCACTAAACTACTGTCATAAAAAAATATAGTTTTGTATATACATAACTCCTGAATAAAAATTTAAATGTGTTTGGACTGATTTAAAAAAAAGAGTTTTGAACAAATTTGATTGGTTTGTTGAAAGTGAGCGCAAATGCAGGTGATAAGCGGTTTTATTAAGCGAGTCATTGAGTCTTTCATTCAAACGATTCGTTCAAACGGCCGATTCATCAAGAATGAGACAGATGTTTGTGCATGGGTCATTGAATCTTTGACTCAACCGATTCGTTCAAAACACTGAATCATTCAAAACACCATTGAGTGTTGCTGTGAGATGCGCTATGCTGTGATCTTTGTTTGGATTCATCGGATCTATTTTCGCTGCTAAAATAGACCAAAACAGTCATTATTTCGTCTAAAATGTAAGTGACTTAATATTCTTAACTTGTTTGTTGAACTGTCATATGAAATCAGTGTCACATTTTCAATCGTGAGGTGATGGTAAATTAAGTGGGTCAATTGTCAGCTCTCTTGGTCGTCAGGTCCTGTGATGCATGTTGCTGAACTGTATTCAAATGTTATAAATATAAAAACACCACATTTTGAAATTTAACTGCAGTATGTGAATTTAGTTTATTTGTGTGTGCTGCGCTCATAGACTTTAGAAAACGGCGCTCATTTGTTTGATTTCTCCTCGAGAAGCTGCGCAAGCCTCAAAAGTTTAAGGTCCTTGCACCCTGACTGAGTCCGACACTGTCGTATTCGTTTTTTCATATTCGTCATTTGGTGGCTCTCAATTGTCAAAAACACCCCTCAAAATATTTGCTACGGATGCGAAAAATGCAGAAAATCGAACCATCCGAATTAATTTTTATGACGGACGGAAGCTTCAGAGGCTGCAAACGTATAAAACGTGAGGTCGTATTTAGTTTATATATATATATAAATATTAGTTTTTCGTTTATTATTCATTTATTCATTATTCGTTTAATATAAAATATTCATTTATTCGTTTTATATATATATATTTATATATATATATATATATATATATATATATATATATATATATAAAACGAATAAACTAGTCAGAATATAGGCTATAGTTAAAGCTTTCCTTTAGTTTTTGTGAAATACACGCACGCACGCACGCAGCCACGCACACACATAGGCCTACATGTTTAAATACATTTATGTTGTTAATAAATAAATAACAATAAATTGTTGTAACAGCAATATCTCCAAGTTTTGTTTTTCACTGTAAAAATGTAATGATTTAATGATTGTAATGCCAATGCAAAGAGAGTACCGCCACCTTTTTCCCCCACTTCAAGCACTGATTATAACACAAACAAATCATCCTCCTGGCGACTTTTTTTTTTGTCAAAAGCGACAAATCCAGCGACTTTTACTGGTGTTTTTGGAGACTTTTGTGGTGTTTGGAGACTCGAAAGCACGAATCACTCTGCAGTTAGGCCTACTGTGCTGAACGAGCAGCGGGTGCTGCCGTGAGCCCCTCTCCCGTCCGAAAGCACTCACAGGCGGTCAGTCTCTCAGTAGCCTCGCGCAGCAGTCAGAGCAGAGGGGAGACACACACCCCTCCGCGTCCAGGCTGCAAATGAATCGCGCATGCGCAGGGCCACCGCCGTTCCCGCCCAGGCTGCGTTCAAGTCCTCCTCGGACGTTCGTACTTACGAGTTGACAAGTCGTTTTGTTATTACGACGTCGGGTGCGTTCAAGTCACTTTGGTCAGAACAAGATGGCGATTTAACTTTTCTACATAAAATTCAATTATTTTTTTTAACTCTACATCTATAAAATGATGAATGAAGAATGTGCATCATTGTGTGTTTTCTTTTTTCTGTTTTTATTTATGAAGGTGATGTAAACTGAATAATTATATATTATTTTATAATTATACAATAATATAATATTTTGTATGTGTAACTTATATAGTTTTATTGTACATTACAAAAAATATATAATTTTATTCATTTCAACAATTTTACCGATGCTGCATATCTTTAATCTTTGGCTGCGTCCATTGCATCCGACACATTTTTTCACTGACACGCCCACAACTCTCACTGACACGCCCACAACTCGGAAACTCGGGGCTTAAAGAAAAGTTATTACGAGTTTCCCACTCGTAATAACGACTTTGTGGTGGCGTTCATGTGCGTTCAACTCGTAAATACGATGTATCCGACATGACTTGAACGCACCATTACAGAGCGGGGTGTAAATGTAAATGTTCACTCACTCACACAAAAATAAATCACTGCATTTAAATTGACTCACGACATAGCTCTCCATTCACTCTAGTCTAGTCTCTTGCCAAGTTCGCTTGTGCCAGCTCTCGCTAGTCTGTTATCAATCTCGATTTACATAGGCCTTTACTACAAAACCTCAACAGTCTTTTTAAAGACTAAACCCACAAACATTCTTGTTAAAGATTAGATCAAATCTCAGCCCTAGCCAGTAATTTTTTTAACTGCTAGGCAGTAGCTACTCTTAGCTAAAACTACCCACGCGACTAAGACACACACACACACACACACGCACACACACACTACAATCGTTAAGTATTCAAATAAAATCTGAATTGTCTGCAAAATAATTATTTTGTTCGTTTAATTAAAGATCGTGCCTAAGTCCCGACTGATTAGCCCCTGATACGTCTCTCAACATAGCCACACACACATATTGCCTAAACTTTATTGAAAACACATAACAAAAATGGAGAAATTTCTTGTGAGGACCAACAAGCCAACCGACGCACCACCAGCTGCAAAACAGCTTCGAAGGTACGATGAAGCATACCTGCAGTTTGGGTTTACAGTCACGGCTGATCTGAGACCTCAGTGTGTCGTGTGTGCCGAGGTGCTGGCAAACGACAGTATGAAGCCCTGCAAATTAAAAAGGCACCTCGAAACAAAGCATGCTGGCATTAAAAATAAACCGGCTGAATATTTTAAAAGAAAGCTTGATGGCTTCCATCAGCAACAGGCAACCATTTCAGTGCACAGCACTGTGTCTAAACAGTGTTTGGAGGCATCGTATGTAGTGGCCAAAAGAATCGGTAAACTGGGTAAACCGCATACAATCGCCGAGACTCTCATTTTGCCGGCAGCGCAAGACATGTGTAGAATAATGATAGGCGATAGTGCAGCAGCCAAACTCGGTGCAGTACCACTCTCCAACGACACAGTCGCTAGGAGAATTGAAGACATGTCCAATGATATCAGAGAGCAACTGATAGAGTTCGTAAAAAAGAGTCCTTACTACGCGCTGCAGCTGGACGAATCCACTGATATTGCTGGGCAGGCACAGCTCCTCACCTATGTCAGGTATCTGTGGGACAAGGCGATTGAGGAGAATGTCCTGTTTTGCCGGCCTCTTCAGTCGCACACTACAGGAGAAGCCATTTTCAATGTCCTTGATATTTTTATCCGTGAAAATGGTTTGGCCTGGGACCGATGCGTTGGCCTATGCACGGATGGTGCACAGGCAATGACGGGGCATGAGCGTGGCCTAGCTGCTCGCGTTCAGCAAGTAGCTCCACTTGTGAAATGGACACATTGCATGGTCCATCGCAAAGCACTAGCTGCAAAAAAAAAAATGCCGGTTCTTTTTGACTCCGTGCTGAACCAATCCGTGAAAATTATAAATCTCATCAAAGCACGGCCGCTAAACTCTCGCTTGTTTGGGGTCCTCTGCCAGGAGATGGGGTCAGGGCACGAACAGCTGCTTCTGCACACTGAAGTTCGCTGGCTCTCCAGGGGGGCGGGTGTTACAGCGGTTGTATGAGCTGCGAGAGGAGGTGAAGTGGTTTTTGACAGAAATCAAATCAGATCTGGCGAAGCATCTGGATGACACTATGTGGCTTGCGTCTCTGTCCTATTTGGTCGATATATTTGACCGCTTGAACGGCCTCAACCTGTCTTTGCAAGGCCGCGAAACTCATATTTTGCTCTTTGCAGACAAAGTGCACGCCTTCACACAAAAACTAGACCTCTGGCATGGCCTCATCAGTTGAGGGAACTGCGACATGTTCCCCAGCCTTGCAGACTTTATCACTGATGCAGGCACGTCACACGATTTATCCTCCCTATTTCAATCAGAGTCTGAGCACCTGTCAGCAATGAGAAAACAATTTGCGACGTACTTTAAAGAGGATTATCGCTCTTTTGCGTGGGTTCGAGATCCGTTTGTGTGCACAGCAAACGAGCTATCAATTGATATGCAGGAACAGCTTATTGAGCTGAAGAGTGACAGTAGACTGAAGGAACTCTTTAGCTCCTGCCCTCTTTCGTCATTCTGGGCAGCATTGATGCAGGAATATCCTGAACTCTGTGACGTCGCCTTGAAGATTCTCCTTCCTTTCGCATCGACATATTTGTGTGAGGCAGGATTCTCAAAAATGACTACACTCAAAACGAAATACCGCAATCGTGCACAAATCGAGGATGATTTGAGGCTATGTTTATCAAATATTTAGCCAATAATTGAGGATCTTTGCAAGGCAAAGCAGGCTCAGGTCTCACATTAACATCACCTACCTGCAAGCTTCTGTAAAAAAATGCAAATGATGCCTACTATTAGGCCTAGTAATAATAACAATAATAAAGCATAAATTAATATCAGAGGTCTGGTGCCAATTCCCAATTATAGCAATAGCCTAGTAATGATAATAGGCATATACTGATGATAATAATAATAATAACAACAACAACAACAACAACAATAAAGCATGTAAACTCATATAATTATATAGCAATAGCCTAGTAATGATGATAGGCCTACTACTACTCATAATAATAATAATAATGTCTGCAAGCTCACATTAGAAGTCTGGTGCTACTGTCAATTATAAAAATAGCCTAGTAATGATAATAGGCCTACCTACCGCTACTGATGATAATAATAATAATAATGTGGGCCTAAAAATAATAGCCTAGGGCTATCTATCTATCTATCTATCTATGCAAGGTGGGGTGGGGTGGTGTGGGGTGGTGTGGTGTGGGGGGGCACTGGGGCCCCATCTGCAATGAACCAGCTTTGGGGGGGGCCCAGCTTGCAAAAGGTTGAGAACCCCTGTCCTAGGCCATTGATTGACTTATAAACGAGTAAAAGTACTTTAAAATCAATCCTAAATGTAACTGGAAGCCAGTGTAAGGACCTGAGGACTGGTGTGATATGCTCAGATTTTCTGGTTCTAGTCAGAATCCTGGCAGCAGCGTTCTGGATGAGCTGCAGCTGTCTAATGGTCTTCTTTGGAAGGCCGGTGAGGAGACCATTACAATAATCCACCCTGCTGGTGATAAAGGCATGAACAAGTTTCTCCAAGTCTTGAGAAACACAGTGCATAGAAACACACAGTGTCTCCCTGACAGGGGGAAAACTACAAGGATTCTACTCCGACGATGAATTTACAGGATACTGCGGTGATGGCTGTTTTTGTGAGGCTGGAGGCACTTTGTAATAACTGACTTTCTATTTTACATGATATATGTGTTAGAAAGGCTCAGACTACATGCATTTCTACATATTTGTTCGATCTCAGTTCTGTAAAACTGAAAGCACTTTATATGGTAGTTAATAAATTCAGTATACAAAGAATTGTTTGTTTTTTTACAGATATTGTGATGTATTGTAGGTGTCTCTTTCAATAAATCTAAATGCAAAATGCGATGTAAGGAGGCACCATTGTTATCATAGGCAATTTATGTTGACAGGCTTGTACTATGATTCACCATGGCAACAGGTAAATTAAAAGCGGAACCTTAAGAGGACCATATTTGTAAGGTTATAAAAAAGGTAGGAAGTGTCATAACAGTAAAATAGCAATTAATTAATAAAAGCAGTAATGTAGTAAACATACAAGCATTAATAGTTATTTAAATTATTATTAGTACATTAAACTACCAAACAGTATATAAAGTGTTTTAAATGTAACAACCTTGAACATATTCAGAAGTAAAATGACACATACAAAGTAGTGCAGCAGTAATGTCAATGCAAAACCATCATATAGGCTATAAAAGGATTTTTTTTCTGTAGAATACATATCACTTTTACTCTTCATCCTTTAAGTACATTACAGTATGCAAGATAATACTTTTACTTAACTAAGGTTTTAAATGCATGACGAAGTTTTTCCCCAATGTGGTATTAGTAATTACTAAAAGTAGTTTACTAAAGTATCTCAATATTTCTTCTAACACAGGGTGTCAAACATACAGCCCACTAAGGCGTCCAACACGGCCTGTGGGATGATTTGAACAATAATATAAAATATTAAATAATTTTATTATCATTATTATTATTAAATAAAGTCTATGTCTAGGTATTCGTTGCAATATTGTTATATTCGCTGCAATATTGGTATTATTCATTTATTTTATCATTGATCATTTAATTGCACTTCTGTAGCTTCTATAGCGGCGCCTAAATCAAATTTCAAACACGTCGGCTAATTGAAGTTGTGAGGCAAGCACTCGCGATTTTAAAAATGTCCAAAAAAAGAAAAAAAAATGATCTGGAACGGTGGATGTTTCAGGAGAAATGGAAAGAGAAGTATTTCTTCTGTGAGGTCAACAGCAGGCCGGTATGTTTAACATTAAACGGCACTATGAGATGCATGCAGAGAAATATGATAAATACACTGGACAGCTCAGAACGGAAATAGTTAATGATTTAGCATCAGCTTTGAAAAAGAAAAAAAAAGCAATCAATGTTCACAAAAAGAGCAGGGACTGATGAAGCTGTAAAGGCCAGCTATTTGATTTCCAATGAAATCGTAGCGGCATCAAAGCCGTTTTCAGAAGGAGAATTTGTCAAGAAGTGTATGGTAAAGGTAGCGGCCCAGCTAACCATAATACGTGATTGTTACGTAACTGCAACGTAATTTGATGACCAAACTTTCGTTGTGGCAACGTAACTAGTTACGTTGTGACAACTGGAAAAGTGAAATTCCCGGATACGTTGCTACAATGTAACTTCATGACGTTGCCAGCTGGTAATCACGATGTTGTGACAATGTCGTGTGCTGGTACAAAGTTGGCCATTTTCAGGGCGGACAGTTTGTGTCCTCATTTGCCCAATAAAGACAAAATATTTTATGAATGATGGACGCATACTCAAAATTAGGCAAATCCAGTTTATTTATTTTGTTTTTGAAAACAGTACACATTAAAATTATATTATTATTATTATTTTGTATATATATATATATATATTATTATTAATTTATTTAGTTTGAACAAAGAAAGAAATGGAACACTTCCTAGGAACGTAGAACTGTCCAGGCGAGAACTACTCCATTTCTACAGGTAGGCCTACTGGCAGGCTATCCTAAAGAAACAACAAAAATAACAGGTTAGTCGTTTTCATTTTAACTTTTAAATAAGAGTTAAGTGTTACAAGGCAATTCTTAAAAAAAAGAGAAACGAAGGCATAAGAATCTACTGAAAATGTGCCACGTAAGATAACCAGTGATCCTCAACGTTGTCAGAACGTCCTTATTACTTATTACTACAAAGTTACGTTGTAGCAACGTATCCAGGAATTTCACTTTTCCGGTTGTCACAACGTAACTAGTTTGGACGTCAAATTACGTTGCAGTTACGTATTATGGTTAACTTATTTACGTTGCCACTAAGTCGCAATTACCTTGCATAGTAGCCTACTGGTGATGACCAGTTTGAAAGTCTATATTAAGTTGTGTTGCAAATTATCTTTACCTCCAGTTCATAAACTGGCCTTACGGTTCCAAACGGCGTAATGATACCTTTCAAGGGCACTTAGCAAATTTTAATAGTTTTGTTTTTTCTGCAGTCGAAGTAGCCTAAATTATGTCAGTGATTCTCTCATTTTAAAGATTATCAAGAATTATTTTATTTTCCCTGAATATTCAGTTGTTTATGTCCCTTTTTTATATTTGCATACAGTACATCTATTGTGTCTAGAATTATTGTAGCAAAACTGAGCACCTATGAGCATGGAATTTGTATTTGTAGAGAATATTTCAGTAGTCATCAAGAAAATGTTTTAGGAGTTGCAAAATTGTATTTTGTTTCTTTCTTTCTGACAAACCAACAAAACCTTCTTAAAATCTTCACTGCATGTGCATAAATCCTATTCTACAAATCAAAAATGCAGGGATATATTAAATTTTTCCAGAATTTAACTCTGGTATTTGTAGATAAGTTCATGTTGGAATGACCTCCCTATCTCAATTCAAGCAGCTTTACCTTTGAGTCTTTAGACATTTTAAAAAAACGTCTGAAGACACATCTTTTTCATCAACACCTGACCAATTAATGCTATCACTTACCTATTCTATTCAGTTCAATTCTATTCAGTTTGATCGAATTTCTAATCAAGCGTGCAAGTGGGATCTCACATTCTGATATGTCATGTGAGATCTCACATAAAAGTTCTACTTTACAGTCGTGGTCAGAATTATTGGCACCCTTAGTCAATATGATCAAAGAAGCCTGTAAAAATAAATCTGTACTGTTTAAAATGTCACAAATCTGCCCGGAAGAGGATGTGTGTCTATATTGTCTATATGCAAGGTGAGGAGGATAGTTTGAGTGGCCAAAGACTCTCCAAAGATCTCTTGTCAGGTGAGCTCCAAACTCACCAAGCATTATAGGAGAGACTCAGAGCTGTTATTGTGGCAAAAGGAGATTGCAAAAAGTACTGAATAAAAGGGTGCCATTAACTGTGGCCAATGTGTATTAGAGATTTTTTTTTTTTACTCCTAATGAGCTTCCCCCCACCCCCTTTTTGATCTTTTATCAAAAAGGATTGACAATGCAGATTTATTTTCACAGGCTTCTTTGTTCATATTTACCAAGGGGGCCAATAATTCTGACTATGACTGTATATATGCAAATGTGCAAAATTTGTTCATTACTTCACATTTTTTATTCGGGTGTGCCCCACATTCACATGAGTTTCTTAATTTGTGATTTGTAGAATATGATTTGTGCACCTCAGAATCTGAAATGATGTAACTGTTGTGTTGTGTTTGTTAGAGAGAAAGAGTAAAAAATAATTAGAAATTCTAAAAAACAAAAATATTTCTCTGTGACTTTAAATTTACTACCTGTAATACGCATGTGTGACTATTCTTTACACCTACAAATTCCACTGTCACAGGTGTTCAGTTTTGCTATAATAATACCTTAGAACATAATACCAATAATACCATAGAACATGGTAGTAGTCAGCCATCTAAGCAAAAGCAGAGAGGTCAGTGTGGTGTACTGTAGATACAGCTGTCCAGGCCAACTTCTGATGTACTGATGTCTTCACCTGGGAATCCAGAAAACCTGCAATAAAAATAGTACAGTTCAAAATCCATCATACATAACCAATATAACAGGACTGCCCGATCCTGTTCCTGGAGATCTACCCACCTGCAGAATTCAGATTTATCCCTGATTCAACACATCCATCTGTAATTGTCAAACTGCTTTCGTTGATGCACTTTGAGGTAGATTTGTTGACAAGTTCCTCCCTAAAAGTACATTGATAAAACTGTATTTTCATAGTGGGTCATTTAATAAAGTCACTATATTGCTTTTTTAAATGATTTCATTAATAACTTCACTAAATAATATTATTGTTATAATAAAGAACATTGCTAACCTTATGAGTCATTTACATTTGCATCATAAATACATACTCAGTCCCAAAGGGCTCTTTAGTAAATGTGGTAAAAAGATTTCCAAACTGATTAATAATTTAATAGTAGTAGTATATAAAAAAACTAATAAAATAGGGAGAAGGGAGAAACACAGCTAAACCCTCCATCTAAATCTTCTCAAACAAGTCAAAGGAGTATTAGTTCCTGTTCAAAAGTTATAGTACACAGGACAAAGAAATGAGACATACTATCACCCCCTAACCTTTTGCATCATCTGGCAGAGTTTTGCTTACAAATAAATGTGACCAGTGCTGGCAAAATGAGTCGGAATGCACATGAGCTAATTTCAAGTTACAGGCAAAAGAAGTGAAAGATGTTGATTTTAGTCGAATTTGAGGTTTTCACAAAAATGAGTTCATTAAGCCCTCTTCTAGCGATCCCAATGCTCCAAACAGTATTTATACATCTAAATATATTTTTATTTGCATGTTTTCTGAGAGGAGTACCTTTTCTCCACTCGCTTCTCACTCTGTCATTTGAAGCGTGCGCATTACGGCGCTTCTGACGGTGTGCGATCCCAATAAATATACACAGAATTACAGTATTTAAGTATTCATGCAAAAATAATCTGTTATGTCTTAAGTGAACGTTTGAGGAAATGTTGGGTAAAAACATCGGATGTGTGACATTATATTAGATCCGTGCAGTACAGTAGGTCTAATATATAGGCCGTCTGTCTCAATGTTAATCTAATAATAAAAGAAAAGAGGGAATCACTCGCTGCTCTTGATTGAACTGCTTTTGTAATCAATTTATTCATAATGAACACACTAAAGTGATTTTTACATTTGATTATTTGTTTTACTTACTTGAATGCTTTTGTTTAGATGTAAAATGAAAAAAGTAATACCTTACTTTAGAGCTGTCGCGATTCGTCGATTTTAGTCGACTAGTAGATTTTGAAAAATCATCGACTTTTGGTCATTGTGCTCGTGTCGACTAATCGGCAAAATACCGGAAGTGCTGCATTTCACAGACGAGAATCCATAAAACACATTATTAGACTATTTTCCAAGGCTGCATGATATTAAACCAATTTAAAAACCATAATTAAGCATAATTGTGAATTCACAAACGCTATGATTTAATTAAATAATTATATGCGATGCAGTTCTAACACAGTATATGCGCTTTAATTATTTACATGCGTGTAGGTTAAGCACGTGCATCTCACAGCGGCTCCGTTCACAGTAGCTCCACAGAAACTTATCATTTACATGTGGAGCGTCTCAAACTCCATCTCTGCTCTGCATCTGGGAACGCAACGTGTGCCATTTCATCAGATTTGTAAAGTAAATAATTTATAAACCTGTGCAAACACAGGAGAATATATCGCGATTTCAAAATAAAAGCTCAAACCCTCACTCTGAGTTTACACGTTTTGATGTTCACATATTCATTTAATTACAGTGGCTATAGCATTTCTGTCCTAAAGAAATGACCAAATATTAAAGATTAAGTGGACATTTGAATTAAATGGTGCTTGGTCAATATTAAACAAGGATTAGATCGCGCAGTAATGTTTAAGAATAATCATCAGGCCGTCGGCGCCCCCTGCAGGCCTTTGTTGTTATGCGTTATCTACATTAGCTCTATTGTTTATAATACATTATGTATTTTAACAGTTTTGTCCAATAAAACCATATGATTTCTTGCTTTTGATACTTTATGTAAACTAGTTATTATTGCATCATTGCTATTATATATGTATTTTAAGTCATTTTAAAAGCTATTGTTCACTTACATCTATTTTTATAACCACAAAAAAAATATTATAATTATAGGGCCCTATGAAATCCATTTTATTTCCAAATTCAGTTTTTTCCATTTTAATTTTTCTATACTCTGTTTTAATGATTAAATTAAATTGTATTAATCAAAAAGCCTGTCTAATTAATTGAGTTTTACAGTTTTATCTGTACCAGAATCTGTTTTCCATTATTTTCTGGATTCCATTTTAATGGTTCCATTAATTTATTATTATTTTTATTTTTTTTCAGAAATACTGCACATTTACATTTTTCTCCTAAATAAATTCTGGTAAATAACATTTCTGGTAAATACTCCTTTATTTAAAATACTGATTATAATGTTATTATTAGACTAGAACACGTGGATATGTTGTCATTCTTACACTATAATACTGAACTGATTTCAGAGATCTGGACTGAGATGAGATGGACACTTGCTTCTTGCACTCTTTGTTGCACTTTACTTTTGCTTTAAAAAAGGATTTCATAGAAATTTGGATTTAATTTGGTTTAATAAAATATTCTTAAGGAAAATTGTTGATTTTTTTGTGGGAAATTAATCGTTTAGATTAATCGACAAATTAGTCGATAGATTAATCGAAATAAAAATAGTCGTTAGTGGCAGCCCTACATTACTTGTTTCTTTCATGTATATATATATATATATATATATATATATATATATATATTGCATTGTTTTTTTTTGCATTGGTTCATATTAATAACAACAAAGATAGAATAAAAAAATTGCTAAATTGTGATTATTAATCTAGTAATGATTATTAAGAAAAGAATTGGGTGGAAAGAATTAATGTTGCTAGTGACTTTGCTTTGGAACCTTCAGAAAACTTTAAATCAGTTTTTCTCAAAATGGTCTTTGCTGACTTTATCAACTTCAAACGGCAGTAGCCGTCATTTTTCGTCCGATTCTAACAACTCATATCATTTTGAAGGTCTTTTATTGGAGAATGTAATAATAAAAAAAGTGACTCATTTTTGAAAATTTGTTTGACTCATTTTGCCAGCACAGGTCTCAAATGGTGAAATCTCTATACAAGTAATTCAGAGAACAGGTAACCCTTGTTCATTTACATACTGTATATTACAACACTGTAACAATACAAAGCTGGTTGAAAATCTGCAAACTTACCTTTTAAGGCAATGATTACAATATAAGGATTATTTGGCAGCTTTGTATGTTCATCTAGTTGCCATCATCTGAAGTCTTTGTGAGTGTTGGCGTCTTCTGAAGTCTTCACACACCAGGCTGGATCTAAACTGGAACTGGTGTAATCTCTAGTAACCTTGGGATGGACATCCCGAGATATAAACAGGAAACCAAAAGGAGAAAGATCAGAATAGCTGCTGTTTGTTGTAATTTGGAGTTGTGTCACTGGTGTTACCGTTTAACAAAAATCATTTATTTTGAAATAAAAATCACACTGATGACATCACTTGACTTCCTCCTTCCTGTTTCCTGAAGATCTATGAAGAAAGGCCCATGATAAGTCCACTGTATCTTTTCAGTTATCAGAAATTTTCTCATTTATCTCATGATTTCATATGAAGCTTTTAGTTGAAGTCACTTGTATGACCTACTTTATTGCTAGGGAATTGTAAAAAACTAGAGTACAAATGGATTAAACTACTTAATTTAGTGAGTGAGTATACCATGATTGACAATAAGTGGTTTGATACCTTGCAGCAGACATTTTGAAAAATGCATTTTTCATGAAATCTGTCACTGGTGTTACTGTCACTAGTGTTACCTTCTTTATGGGTAACACTAGTGAAGATCAGTTTACATTTATGTTCTTTTACTAACTGCTTTCACTAATTGCCAAATGTATGTCGAATGTAATAATTTAGTCTCATCTATTAATTATAGCAATCCAAATTATAGTAATCCAAAGGTTGCGAGTTCGAGTCTCAGGCCGGCAGGGATTGTAGGTGGGGGGAGTGAATGTACTTCCACCCTCAATACCACGACTGAGGTGCCTTTGAGCAAGGCACCGAACCCCCAACTGCTCCCCAGCATAAATGGCTGCCCACTGCTCTGGGTGTGTGTTCACGGTGTGTGTGTGTGTGTGTGTGTGTGTGTGTGTTCACTGCTGTGTGTGTGCACTTTGGATGGGTTTAATGCAGAGCACAAATTCTGAGTATGGGTCACCATACTTGGCCGTATGTCACGTCACTTTCACTTTTTTTTCACTTCAAATACATGGTTGCGCAAATGTACTAACATCATTCAATCACACTTTTAAGAAACCTGATTAAAATAAATAAAACTTAATCTCCTTATTTGTCACATAATCATTGTTTTTCTGTAACTTTTCTGTAACAAACTCGATTCTAAAAAAGTTGGGACACTGTACAAATTGTGAATAAAAAAGGAATGCAATAATTTACAAATCTCATAAACTTATATTTTATTCACAATAGAATACATATCAAATGTTGAAAGTGAGACATTTTGAAATGTCATGCCAAATATTGGCTCATTTTGGATTTCATGAGAGCTACACATTCCAAAAAAGTTGGGACAGGTAGCAATAAGAGGCTGTAAAAGTTAAATGTACATATAAGGAACAGCTGGAGGACCAATTTGTAACTTATTAGGTCAATTGGCAACATGATTGGGTATAAAATGAGCCTCTCAGAGTGGCAGTGTCTCTCAGAAGTCAAGATGGGAAGAGGATCATCAATTCCCCCAATGCTGCTGCAAAAAATAGTGGAGCAATATCAGAAAGGAGTTTCTCAGAGACAAATTGCAAAGAGTTTGAAGTTATCATCATCTACAGTGCATAATATCATCCAAAGGTTCAGAGAATCTGGAACAATCTCTGTGCGTAAGGGTCAAGGCCAGAAAACCATACTGGATGCCCGTGATCTTCGGGCCTTTAGACAGCACTGCATCACATACAGGAATGCTACTGTAATGGAAATCACAACATGGGCTCAGGAATACTTCCAGAAAACATTGTCAGTGAACACAATCCACCGTGCCATTCGCCGTTGCTGACTAAAACTCTATAGGTCAAAAAAGAAGCCATATCTAAACATGATCCAGAAGCGCAGGCGTTTTCTCTGGGCCAAGGCTCATTTAAAATGGACTGTGGCAAAGTGGAAAACTGTTCTGTGGTCAGACGAATCAAAATTTGAAGTTCTTTTTGGAAAACTGGGACGCCATGTCATCCGGACTAAAGAGGACAAGGACAACCCAAGTTGTTATCAGCGCTCAGTTCAGAAGCCTGCATCTCTGATGGTATGGGGTTGCATGAGTGCGTGTGGCATGGGCAGCTTACACATCTGGAAAGACACCATCAATGCTGAAAGGTATATCCAAGTTCTAGAACAACATATGCTCCCATCCAGACGTCGTCTCTTTCAGGGAAGACCTTGCATTTTTCCAACATGACAATGCCAGACCACATACTGCATCAATTACAACATCATGGCTGCGTAGAAGAAGGATCCGGGTACTGAAATGGCCAGCCTGCAGTCCAGATCTTTCACCCATAGAAAACATTTGGAGCATCATAAAGAGGAAGATGCGACAAAGAAGACCTAAGACAGTTGAGCAACTAGAAGCCTGTATTAGACAAGAATGGGACAACATTCCTATTCCTAAACTTGAGCAACTTGTCTCCTTTTGCAGACTGTTATAAAAAGAAGAGGGGATGCCACACAGTGGTAAACATGGCCTTGTCCCAACTTTTTTGAGATGTGTTGATGCCATGAAATTTAAAATCAACTTATTTTTCCCTTAAAATTATACATTTTCTCAGTTTAAACATTTGATATGTCATCTATGTTGTATTCTGAATAAAATATTGAAATTTGAAACTTCCACATCATTGCATTCTGTTTTTAATTCACAATTTGTACAGTGTCCCAACTTTTTTGGAATCGGGTTTGTACATGTGCTGAAAAAAAATCGAGAAATAATATTTCATAAAAATCTCTAAATTTGTAAAAGAAGGTAACACCAGTGAGAACAATTTTTTTACATGTGGTCTTTAAATAAATGCACAAAAAATATAAAATATAATTTAGCTGTCATTTATGCATATTCATGAAGTCAAAAGGTAATCTAATAATGTGGTCTAAGTTTAAATGTTAAAAAAAGAAATACATTTTAAGACATCTTGCCACACCAAAAGTGGATGTTTCTGTAGAATGACCCAAATATGAATGTAAAAAAAAAAAAAAAAAAAAAACTGTGCTGAGTATTTTTGTGTGAATGTTTTAAGTGTAAAGGTTTTTTTTTTTTTAGTTTTTTTTTTTAGGAAATTCTTATTTTATTCAGCAAGGATGCATTAAATTGATCAAAAATTAGTGTAAAGTTTTCTGTTTCAACTAATGCTGTTCTTTTGAAATTTCTATTCAGAATCCTGAAAATAAAAACACATGCACAAAAATATTCTGCAGCACAACTGTTTTCAACATTGATAATAATCAGAAATGTTTCTTGAGCAGCAAATCAGCATATTAGAATAATTTCTGAAGGATCATGTGACTCTGAAGACTGTAATGATGCTGAAAATTCAGCTTTGATCACAGAAATAAATGACATTTTACAACATATTAAAAGGCCTTCAAAGCAAAGTCTCTGCAAGGCTACAGTAGTACTGGCTGACAAATCCTGGATATCAATCGTTACTATTGAAGTAATACGTTTGCAATTGTCAGAACTGTCAGTGTATGGGTCTTAAAGATAGTAACCTAAAGGCTCATCAAAACAGTTTTACCTCAATTTCAGAGTTTTCTGAGCATGCTGTCACACTGGTCAACATGCAAAGCCAGTGTCTGGAGTGGCATCAGAGTCTTGCATTTTTTACACATGGCCTTTGGCATTCTGGCAAATTCAGGAGCATCTGGTGGCAGTGGTGTCATGTCAAGCTCATCTTGCAATGGCACAATGTACAGCAAGTTCTTCCCACCACCAGAGGCACTTTTGATCACTGATCCTGTATACCCCTCTGCCTCCAAAGGTATTACAGATATTCTTCTCCTTCCGTTCCCACCTATATTAGCAAGTAATACAACAAAACTGAAATAGAGAATAACTATACAGAATAATTATAGCATTAATATTTTCTGAACTGAACGGACTAATTCATATTACTAGATGTTAGTTCACCCCAGAATGAAAATTTTGTCATTAATTACTCACCATCAATTAAAGTTGTTCCAAACTCTTAAGACTACCGTTCATCTTTGGAACACAAATAAACATTGATGAAATCTGAGTGATGTCTGTCCTTCCATACACTGCCTTTGCAACTACCACTTTTATGCTTTAGAAAGTTTAAAGAGATATAAAAAATGATAAGCGAACATAAGCTCAACTGAACCTGAATGACACACAATAACAAACAATCTCTTTATGAACTTTCTGAAGCACCAAAGTGGTAGTTGCAAAGGCAGTCAATGGAGGGACAGACATCTTTTGGATTTCACCAAAAATATCTTCCTTTGTGTTCCAAAGATAAAGGAAAGTCTTACTGGATTGGAACGACATGAGGGTGAGTAATTAATGACAATTTAAATTTTTGGTGAACAAAGCCTTAAATATTAAATGATGATAAATGATAAAAAAGCACACCTGCAGCTTTGAAAAGAAGCCACCTGTCTTCCAAATCACTCATCTTTGAGTATGTTTCCCGCAGTAAACTTGATAACTTCATCAAAGTTAAAGAAACCCTTAAAAGACTGACACAACAAATACAGCCATTTAGAATATGTGTTTGCTTAAGATCAGACTCCTCACCTCTGCATGTGTAGTATCCCATGTTAAGGATAGGGTCCTCTTTCCTAGCCCTGCTTGCATGAGCTCCAGCTCTTCGGATATAGGAGGGGTCGTATCGGATTTAGAGCCCAGCAAAGACACAGAAACATCAAAGGTTTTCTGTGCTTTTGCTGGTTAAACTGGCCTGTGACTTCTGGCAAGATGTCTTTTATTTTTTCCAGCATTTTTAAAAAATCCAGGAAAAGATCTGCAAATTATAGAACAGGTAACAATATTACTATGCATGTTTTTTGTGTTCAATTTTGAGTAGCAAGAGATACCATGTTTATCTGCAGCATCCTATGCTGAACATCTATCGCTATAAAAAAAGGAATGAGTAACACCTGAACTGGCCCTTTTAAATATGCTTGCTCATCTACCTAGCCATTTCATGTTCCACAGATGGTCTTTTTGACTGCTGGTTCTGGCTCTGAGTCTGACCCTGTCTTGAATTTTCTTCAGGGATTACTCTAGCCACCAGGGACATAAAATGTTGTGCTGCTTCAGTTACAGCACGTTGATCATACTGGAAAAAAAGAGGTTTAGATGCAAAACACTACTATGATAATACTGAGCAAATCATAAATTGTCATCTGATTAATTATTGATAGAAATAAACTAATAGCTTACCTGTGGTTGTGATCTGCCTGTTTGGTTTTCCATTCTTCCATTAAAGACAAAGAAAATAACAAATTTTCAATGTAAAACATTTACAATAAACTATACATATACACAATACCTATACATTAACACTGTTAGAACCAAAAATACAAACCATGTGGCTTCAATTTCTACACACTCACACACATATACATACTATACATGTTTAAAATTAACTTTTATATTCACCGGCTAATTTACCTACTAAATATATTAGCTCACTCCACAATGCTCAGATTTTTATGCACTTACTTTACAATGCAATCCTCAATAATTATATAAAATTAAAGTTGTTAAAATAAACTAATATTTCCAGCCCATAGAGGATTATTCCAAAATAACAATATTCATCATCATAAATGAGTCCATATCCTCCGTGATTGAGTGGACTGATTGAATAGCATTATACTGTATACAAAAACGGGAGGTTAATCATAGTAAATATACTGCAAGAATAAACAAAATAATATTAAAAAATAATTGTGAATCACTTCGATTATTCCTCTGGGAGTAATTTATTAATATCATGACGGGCAACAATGGCGCTGACAATCGCGTCGATCAGATAATGTTACACATTAAAATGAAGGATGACATACATAATAGGGTGTCAGTATATAATAATTGTGACGTCCAACTAAATTACAATGACAACTAATGACAATAATGACAACTAATGACAATAATGCAGGCGCAAATTCCTTTACGCTATAATCGGAGCCGGATGTGACTCGCTAAAGGTGATAAAGGTCTACTGACCACAAATTATAATTGCTTAATTTCTTTACTTGAAGGTACACTATGTAACTGCTGGTGCTCTAGTAGGGTTGCCAACTTCAGAAAGGAAAAATACGGTACAATCGCGTGTATGTATTTTATGTATGTGCCTAATGTTATGTTAATTAAATGATGTTTCATTAACAAAGTTCGGGAGGAGCACGTCAGATACTTAGCCTAATTAGACACAGGTGGTAAGCAATCAAGTCCATCAATACACGGATATAAATACAGCCGACATACCTTCATTCATTTGACGGTTAATCAGCATCTGGTTCGCTCGTCTGACATTGTTTCACCATGTCCCACCGCGATACTTCCTCGTCGGGAGACGAATCCATCTCTCCCCCGGTCGCAACGCCTCAACCAACCAGTTCCAGGGCTGCCGCTTCCCCGTGCAGCAACACAATCGAGCCCCAGGCTCCTCCTCGCAGGCGGCCTTCGACTCGTTCAGCCACTCGCCTCTCAAAACGCCGAAGTTCTCAATCATCACCTCCGGCGAGAACACCACCCGCTTCCCCGGCGTCATCATACCGTTCCACCAGGCCAACAATTCCACCCATGGATAAATGGACCGTGACGAGCTTGAGGCAGGCACTAAAAAATTCCGACATCCAGGCCCCACGCAAGTTTACAAAAGCAGAACTATATGACTTGTACAAGAATTTAAAGCCTACTAACCTCTCTTCTAAATCCACCCCAGCCCCAAAAAAAGGGAAAAAACATAGTAAACCTGCGGCCACGCCTCACCGGACTCCTCCACTTTCCTCCAGCTCAAGGACCAGCTCCCCCAGGACACCAAACAGCGGCACTAGGCCGTCAGCAAGCCAGGGCCACGCCCCAGGTTCTGAGAGGATCCGGCTGCAGCTCAGCCTTCCGCTGCGGCTCCTCCCTCAGCGATACCGAGGCCCACAACCCAAGTGGGTGCTTGGCCGCCTCCGCCGCCAATCTCGGCCCCGCGGCCCGCCCCTCTTAGGTCAGAGCCCCCAGCCCAAGCTAGCATTTGGTTAAGCATTTGGCCCGCTTATTCAGCCCTGCCGGCCACTTTTCTAAGTTCAGGGCCCGCGGCCCAAGCAGGCGCAGGATCGCTCGGGCAACCACACCCAGCTCTGCAGCCCTACGGCTCCGGGGTTACAGCCCAAGCAAGCGCTGGGCAACCATGGACTCCTTATCCAGTCATGCAGCACGCTCCCTCCTGCTCGGGGATTGCAGCCCAGACTAACGTTTGGCCGCACGAACTGCCTAATACAGTCCCGCCCCCAGCCCCATACAACACTCTCCTTCAAGCGAAACCTCAACACTCGCTTTTTACTGCTACACCCATGCCCGTCCCAGCAAACGCCATCGCCGCCGAACCCCCGCAAGTGGCTCACAACATCAGAGCGCAAATCTTAGCAGGTGCAGACGTTGATCCCTTTTAACTCCTTTCCCTCCTGCCCACTTCCGAGTCTAGCCGACAGATAGATTGCGGGGACTTCTCAGTCACATTAAAAAATCCCAATCCCCAGTCATCTCGCATTCTCTCGTTCCCTGAGTTCTCCATAGCCTTCAGTCGATTCACGGAGATCATATGCTCAGTCTTCCCCCACAGACGACGCGAGCTCAACGACTACCTGGCTATCATAGCCGAGCTCGCGTTGTCCTACGGAGGAGGGCTTTTCTTTACTTACCACAAACTATTTTCTGCAAAAAGCGCCGTCCGAGTCGCGCAGTGGAACCAATGCCCTTACTGGGGCGCTCTGGATTCAGATCTCCACAATAGGGTGTTCACCGGATGCAAGAACATATCCTGCGTGGTGTGCAGGTCGGTCGATCACTCCACCACCTCCTGCCCACGTATCAATCCTTCCACAACATCATGCTCAGAACCCACATCCTCGAAATCCACCAGCTACGTTCCAAGACCAGCAACCGTCGCTCATCCAGACCAGGAACCAGCTGCTCACGCAACAGATATCAGACAGCCATGTTTCGCTTTCAATATGCGAAGATGCTTCAGACAGCGATGCCGTTACCTCCACATTTGCAGTTTTTGCGGTGGAGCTCATGCTCGCATCGTATGCCCAGTCTTTAAAGCTGTGAATAAAAAATCCAAGAATTACTTATCGACTCCCGTGAATATTTCTCACCTGGCCATTGAACTCTCCCATCATCCAGATAAAGAATTTTGCAACTATCTTTTAGCCGGCCTCAGCCACGGGTTTAATCCCGGCGTCGAATGCACGCTTTCCCAAAAATTTATCTGTAATAATCTCCAATCCGCACACGCTGAGCCCGACGTCGTAAACAATCTTATCGCGAAAGAAGTTAAATCCGGCTTCATGATCGGGCCTTTTGATAAACCCCCCTTCGAAGTATTTCGCGTCAGCCCCATCGGCATAGCTACTAGAAAATTTTCAAATAAAAAACGCTTAATCATCGACCTGTCGTCTCCTCATAACTCCACGGTTCCAAGCATTAATAGCTTGATCCTCCTCGATGAATTTTCCCTCAGATACCATGACATTGAACAGGCAATAGAACTGATCAAAATCGCAGGGCGAGGAGCCTGGCTCGCAAAACTAGACATCACTTCCGCATTTAAAGTGATGCCCATACATCCTGACGCATGGCATTTATTCGGGATACGATGGCTGGGGAAATATTACTTTGCCGTCCGCCTAACCTTCGGTTGCAAAAGCAGCCCCAAAATCTTTGACATGCTTTCCGAAGCCGTTTGCTGGATTCTGTCAAATAATTACGCCATTCTCCACCTCATCCACCTCCTAGACGATTTCTTAGTCGTATCGCCTCCCGACACAATCCCTGCCGCCCACATCCTCACAGTCCAAAAGGTTTTTTCCGAGCTTGGGATCCCCATCGCTCAGGAAAAAACCATGGGTCCTGCTACATCCATCGAATTCCTCGGCATTAATCTAGACTCGGTCAAATTCCAAGTCTCTCTGCCCAAAGAGAAGATCGACAGGATTATCCTCGTCTCCTCTTCCCTCATCGACAGCTCCCGCTGTTCCAAACGCGAACTCCTGTCACTGCTCGGGCATTTAAACTTCGCTATGCACATTATTCCCCAAGGTCGTCCTTTCATCTCGCATCTCCTCCTACTCGCTTCCTCAGTCCATGCACTCGAGGACTCCATTTCCCTATCCCATGAATGCAGAGACGAACTGAGGTTATGGATCATGTTCCTCAAACAATGGAATGGCCTTTCCCTCTTTCATAACAACCTCGTTTCGTCTCCTATCGATATCAATTTATTTACAGACGCAGCTCCCTCAATCGGTTTCGGAGGTTTTTACCAAGGCCACTGGTTCGCGTCTCCATGGCCTACCCAGATGCAGGGTTCGCCTCAGTCCTCAGCTCTTTTTGAGCTTTACCCCCTAGTGGTAGCAGCTTTTCTGTGGGGAAACGAATGGGCCTCAAAATGTATCTTAGTGCACTGCGACAACGAAGCTGTTGTTCAGTGTGTCAATAAAGGCCGTTCCCATTCCCCCGCTCTCACGCCGTTCCTAAGACGATTAATATGGATCTCAGCATGCGACCAATTCATAATAATTGCTAAACATGTCGCAGGTTCAGAAAATAGAATTGCTGATTCTCTGTCTCGCTTTCTGTTCCAGAAATTCAGGATGCTGGCACCAGAGGCGGACCAATTCCCAACTCCAGTACCTCACTATTCAGAACTAATATTTCCGTAACTCACCCATTAAAACCCCTCTTTGACGAGTCACTCAACACCATCCTCCAGGCGGTATCTCCCAGAACCCTCCAGTCATACGTGACAGCATGGAGATGTTTTAAGTCATTTCACCTCTCTTACAACATGCCTTTCCCTGATTTTTCCCTACTCTCAATAACCTCTTTCATCTCTTTTCTCAACAGTATCAAAGGCCTCCAAGTCAGCTCCATCAAAGGTTACCTAAGCAGCATTAAATTTTTTCATAAACTAATGTTCGGCTCTCCCTCGCCCGAAATAAGCAATTCTCAAACCTCCATGTTGATCAAAGGAATCCAACGATCCCGGCCCACTCGTCCTGATTCTAGACTACCCATAACTTTAGATATCCTCACCAAATGTATCCACTCCCTCCGCACCAATTACCAGCCCCCCAGTACCGCCCGCACACTCGACGTCATGTTCATTTTAGCGTTTTTCGGGTTTCTGAGATGTTCAGAGCTCACCACCTCCTCCAAATTCGATCCAGACATTAACCCCACCATCTCAGACTTATCAGTTCTCGATAGCGAAACCATTTCATTTTTGATCAAACAGAGTAAGACAGACCAAGCGAAGAAAGGTCATTTCATCTACATTTTCAAACTCTCTTCTCCCATTCAACCTTACCAGGCCGTTCTTGAGCATCTCCGCCTTAGGAATTCTCAAACCAAGTCCCCACGTGAACCCCTATTCATAGACGACGCCAAAAAACCCGTCAGTCGCTTTTGGTTTCAAAAACATCTTATATCCGTATTGCAATCATCAGGCATCCCAGCAAAAAATTTTCCAGCCACTCTTTTCGCATCGGGGCAGCAACATCAGCAGCCCAAAAAGGCCTCTCCAAACAGCAAATTCAAACCCTAGGCAGATGGTCCTCAGAAGCCTTCCAAAGCTACATTAGAACGAACCAGTTCCACATTAAAGCAGCCCACCAAACCCTCATTGGATGAGGATTTAAAAAAAAAATATATATATATATATATATATATATATATATATATATATATATATATATATATATATATATATATATATATATATACATTCTTACAGTATATTTGGTGCGAGCATTCCAGCTGTTAAAACTTACCTTTTCGAGTCCCACGCACAGCGAGGCTCACCCGTCCAACCTGTGAGCCTCCATCTCCCGTTGGACGATGGCTAGAGCCTCCCAGCCGGACAACTTACCTTTTCCATCCTGCGGCCAGAGAGCCTTGCCCATCCTAGCTGCGAGTATCCATCTCCGGTCGGGTGACGGCAAGCGCCTCCCGGCCACCTAACTTTACCTTTCTGTCTTTACCTGTCCGACACGTGAGTCCCAATCTCTCGACGGACGCCGGCGAGAGCACTCCCGGCCAGACAACATTACCTTTTCAAGTCACACGCTCAGGCGACGCTTACCCGTCCGACACAGCAAGTACTGTGCTCCCCTCGGACGTCGGCGAGAGCCTCCCAGCCAGACAAACTTACCGTTTCTGTCTGCCCGCACCTCAATATCGAAACTTCGTCGAACGCTACATACCCCGTCGGTCAAGCAATCTTAGCCTTCAGTCCACCACCGGTGAGGCTTAACCATCCGACTCGCGAGTACTGATCTCCCGTCGGATGTCGCGAGAGCCTCCCGGCTGGACAACCTCACCTTTTCCTACTACGTCAGCGCCGCTAGCCCATCAAACGGGTGAGCACGCCCACCAGTCGGATGTCGGCAAAGCGTCCCGACCGAACTTTACCTTCCCGTCTTTACCTGTCCGACACAGCGAGTCTTGATCTCCCGACGGACGCCGGCGAGAGCACTCCCGGCCAGACAACCTTACCTTTTCAAGTCCCACGCTTGGCGATGCTTACCCGCCCAACACAGCGAGTATTGTGCTCCTGTCGGGCGTCGGCGAGAGCCTCCCAGCCAGACCTTACCGTTTTCATCCTACGGTCGGCGAGACTTACCCGTTCGACTCAGTGAGTATTGGGCTCCCGTAGAGCATCGGCAACAGTCTTGGCCACCCACCTTATGTTCCGTCCGACGGGCGGCGAGGCCCAGCCATCAGCCGCTACAGGTCTCGTCCGCCCGCCGAACACCGCCCAACTATCTCTTCTATCCTCAAACCTTTTCCCCCCGCCTGGCGAGGCTTACCCGTTCGATGTCCTGAGTCTCGATCTCCCATCGAAGTCTGCGAGAGCCAAACCAGTTCCGGGTTTTCTCTTCTCCCTACTCGCCGGCGAGGCTATCCGTCTGACATCGTAGTCTTGATCTCGTGTCAGACGTTGACGCTGGTCTCCCGGTGGGCTCCTATGCTTGTCGCCCGCAAGTGAGGCTCATCCATTCGATGCCGTGAGTCTTGATCTCCCGTCGGATGTCGCGAGAGCCTCCTTGTTGGACGTCCCAAATTCTTTTTATCTGCAAGCCGATAGGACCCACTTGTCCGATGACGGAGTATTGTGCTCTAGTCGGAGGCTTCATGGGCTCTCTCGGCCAGACACCGCCCTCTGTCCTCTGATTAGCAGGGGCTGACGGCCAGTAGGGCCCGTACGCCAACTCCGTGAACTATCCCACTGCAGGCAACTCGGGTCCTCCTGGTCAGGGCCTCAATCACGCTGCTCCTCCATCGGCGGGCAGGGCTCACCCGTCCCAACGTGATGAGCTACCGTTGAGCTTCGGGTCGAGCCCTCCCCAACCGGTCGCCCTAAACCATGCAGTTCACACCAGCGGCCGGTGGGGCCTACCCATGCATGCCAAACCGCTCCCTCAGAGCACGCAGGCTCCCCCGGCACGTTATCCAGGCTACTCCTATATACCAGCTCCCGCCAGATCTCTAGTGCGTATTTTGGGGGGATCTCAGTCAGGCGGCTGTCCAACATTCCATTGCTTTTGGGGGGGTACTCTGGGTTCGGGCATTTCCCGAGCTCGGAGCCTTTCCCCAGGACAGCACGCCAACAACGTTTTACTATACTCGCCAAATACGCATTACGTTACTCGTGCTAAATATATGTAAGTGTGAACTCGTGAAATGATGTTTCATTAACAAAGTTCGGGAGGAGCACGTCAGATACTTAGCCTAATTAGACACAGGTGGTAAGCAATCAAGTCCATCAATACACGGATATAAATACAGCCGACATACCTTCATTCATTTGACGGTTAATCAGCATCCCTCCTCCACCCCTTCTCCACCATCATTACTAAATTCTCACCACACTAGGGGGGGTACTCTGGGTTCGGGCATTTCCCGAGCTCGGAGCCCTTCCCCAGGACAGCACGCCAACAACGTTTTACTATACTCGCCAAATACGCATTACGTTACTCGTGCTAAATATATGTAAGTGTGAACTCGTGAAATGATGTTTCATTAACAAAGTTCGGGAGGAGCACGTCAGATACTTAGCCTAATTAGACACAGGTGGTAAGCAATCAAGTCCATCAATACACGGATATAAATACAGCCGACATACCTTCATTCATTTGACGGTTAATCAGCATCCCTCCTCCACCCCTTCTCCACCATCATTACTAAATTCTCACCACACTAGGGGGGGTACTCTGGGTTCGGGCATTTCCCGAGCTCGGAGCCCTTCCCCAGGACAGCACGCCAACAACGTTTTACTATACTCGCCAAATACGCATTACGTTACTCGTGCTAAATATATGTAAGTGTGAACTCATGAAACTATACACATACACACACACACACACACACACACACACACAAACAGCTCACTAACCAAAGACTATAGAAACTTGTAGCTAACATACTGTTGGCTAATCAAATCTATTCAGCGGTATCACCAACTACAGATGGGCTTAGCTAACGTTATGTATTTAGGTGGGGGAGCATGAGAAGAGAGAATAATTAAGTTCACTAGTCACTGAATTTGTTGAAATTCTGAATTTTGATGTTAAATTAGTTAACTTACCCAGTAAAGGAGCGGTTGCTGGCCATTGCTGCTAGAAGCTCGCTCTTCTGTCAGACTGGCGTCAGTGGCGGGAAAGCGTAGTGGGCGTGGTCAACCTGTCACTTCAATCGAGAGTGGCCAATAGAAAAGGGCCTTTCATCCCGGTGCGTAGAGACCGCCCACTGACACACAGCTTCACTCGCAAGCGAAACTTTTCAACTCGTAAACAAAAGTTTTAGACCCGCAAAAAAAGACGTCAGGAAAGAGAGCAACATTTGTGGATTAGTGATGAAAAGTTTTTGAAGTGCACAAAGAAAAATATATATTTTTTAGAGATTTACACGCACTGCAAATTATTTTGTTTTCAATTACTTTAATTTTGAACCTTAAGAAGACTTTATTTTGCAACTTTTATTTTTTAATTACAAAATAATTAGTTTTGCTCTCAAACACAGAATTTTTGTTTGAATAATAAAGACACAAAAATAATTACATTTACATTTAGTCATTTGGCAGACGCTTTTATCCAAAGCGACTTACAATTGGGGAATACATAAAGCGATTCATCTTGAAGAGGCAGTCAGACAGAGGAAGTGCTCGTAACACCAAGTCTCAGTCATTGTTCAAATAAGTACAAGCTAGCAAGGGAAGGAGAGAAAGATAAAGGGAAAGGTGTTTTTTTTTTTTTTTTAGAACAAGTTTAGGATGAAGTCAAGTAGTGCCGAAAGAGATGAGTTTTCAGTTGTAGCTTGAAGATTGACAAGGATCCAGCATTCCGGATAGGGGTGGGAAGATTATTCCACCATCCAGGAATGGTGAATGAGAATGTTCTGGAGAGTGATTTTGAGCCTCTCTGTGATGGTACCACAAGGCGTCGCTCACTAGCAGATCTCAGACTTCTGGAGGGGATGTAGATTCGTAATAGTGAGTGGAAGTAGGAGGGTGCTGAGCCTGTGGTCGTTCTGTATGCAAGCATCAGTGTCTTGAACTTGATGCGAGCTGCCACTGGTAGCCAGTGCAGTGAGATGAAGAGAGGTCTAACATGGGTTCTTTTGGGCTCATTGAAGACCAGTCGTGCCGCTGCATTCTGAATCATTTGTAGAGGTTTGATTGTGTTTGATGGAAGACCAGCCAGAAGAGCATTGCAGTAGTCCAGCCTAGAAACGACAAGGGCCTGGACAAGAAGTTGCGCAGCATGCTCTGTCAGGAAGGGCCTGATTTTTCTGATGTTGTGTAGCGCAAACCTGCAAGATCGAGCAGTCTTTGCAATGTGCTCTTTGAAGGTCAGCTGGTCATCAAAGATTACACCAAGATTTCTGACTGAAGTTGATGGGGTAATTATTGATGTGCCTAATTGAATCGAGAAGTCATGCTGTAGAGTCGGAGTGGCAGGGATGACAAGAAGCTCAGTCTTTGCCAGGTTGAGCTGTAGGTGATGTTCTTGCATCCATGCCGAGATGTCCGCCAGGCAGCCTGAGATCCGTGCAGCTACCGTTGGATCATCTGGTTGAAAAGAGAGATAGAGCTGTGTGTCATCGGCGTAGCAATGGTAGGAGAAGCCATGGTAGGAGAAGCCATAATTCCATATAGCATGAGCAGAAGTTGTTGAGGGGCCTGAGGTAGGGCTGTCTTCCTCTGTCAACATAGCCATGAGTTCTTCCGTCACTGTTGTCCCAGTGGCTTTGATACTGTCATTGTTATTGTAGCGGTTTTTGAACTGGGGGTCAAGTGTGGATGCCAAACTCAACAGAGTTCAGGTACTCCAGAATGATTTATTTTTTATTTTTTTTGTTAGGTCTGTGTCATCAGACTTCACTGCCAGGACTTCAGTGTTGAACAAGGACAACACAGGTTTTAAGTAAGAAACTGTTACGAGTTGCTCACCTGACAGAGCATCTGTAAATTCTAGCAGAGGAACAAGTGCTTTGCTGACCGCCTCCAGCACCTCAACATCTTGGCACAAGGTGCCTGTGCTTTTTGTCTGCAGTTAAAACATGACGAATGGCCTTTTCTTGCTCAAGAAACCTCTCAATCATGCGCTGTCTTGAGCCCCATCTTGTTGGTGACTCTGTGATCAGTTTATGTTGAGGAAGCTTCAACTGCTCTTGTGCATCAGCAAGTGCTTTTTTTCTTTTTCCAGCTGCTGGAAAAAGCAGCGACCACTTTCTTGCAAACTCCAATGGCTCCTATTCTAGTATCCCTCATGCTCCTCTCTGGAAAACATTTATAATAGACATAAACATAAGATAGACATAATAACATTTTGAGTCCATTGAACATTCAATGTGTGAAAGTATGGCATTTTATATTATTGATATTACTATTTTATATTATAATTATCATATTTTACTTTATAATTCATCTTATTATATATAATTATATGTTTATTTATTATATATAACGCATCTGCTAAATTAAATATATCTCTCATTTTATTATTACTGTTCTATAAAAGCTTTGCTTATTATGTTATTCATTTTTGTATTTTTAAACATACCAACAAGATATATTTTACTTGAATTTAATTTCACAGAAGCACCAACATTGCTTACCATTGGCAATATGAAGCCTGTGACCAAAACAAGGAAGCCGCTGCCAGTTGTTTATCCGTAGTGCACTGACAACGTTAGCTCCGCTGTCTGTTGTCATGCAAACCATGCGGTCCTCGGGCAACGACCATGATGCCAGTGCATCTTTTAGACCTTGAGCAATTGTGTCACCTGTGTGGTCGTCTGGAAAGTAAGATGTCTGCAGACAGTAGCTTTGGAGTTGCCAGGTTTATCAATGAAATGTGCTGTCGGGGAGAGGTATAGCTCTGACGTTCTGCTTGACCACAGATCGGTTGTTGTAGCAAAATGTAAAACCTTCTGCACTTCATTCGCAAGAGTTTGGCGACACGACTCGTACAATTTAGGCAGCGCTGTTTCACTAAAGTATTTTTGCCCAGGTAGTGTGTATCTTGGGTCTAACTTCTTTAAAAGCTGTTTAAAACCATCTCTCTCAACCGCTTGAACTGGCACCATGTCTCTGGCAATGTAATTGGTGACAGCGTTTGTTATACCTTGCCATCTTTCGCTTTTTCTGTTGTAAGGTACTTTCTTGCTAAATGATTCGGCCAAAGTTTGTTGCGTGTGCTTTTTTACCCTGTCTGCTGCAGGTGCGTCGTGTTCAGCTGACTCCGTCTCCCGAAGCTTTTCATAATTCTCATATTCACTATGGTGGGTTGTTCGAAGATGGTGAAAGAGACTGGACGTCGAGCTGCCTTTGACTGCAACCGATTTACGGCACAGTTTGCAGATCGGCGTCTTTGGACTAACATCCGACCTTTCAAAACCAAACCACCTCCATGCTAGTGATGATGACCCACGTCTAGGAATTAAATCTAGCGTGGATTGTGAGGATGCTGGTATTTAAATATCTTCTCCTCTCACAGTTTCTTCGCTCAATTTAACTTCTGTCGAACGCTCCAATCTGTCCCACTATCCCACGCTCTGAATGCGTGCGTGCGTGCATTAGTATACTACAGCACGCAGTGAATTCGTGATCACTTAATGCAGCGTTTTGATTGGCTTCTGAAAATGAGTGACATACTCGATATTTTGATTTTGCATATCGTTAAACCAGCAATTACGATAATATCGCACACCCCTAATATGTACCAAGACTTTTTTTATAACTTGTGGGGAGACGGAGCATGAAACTTTCCAGATGTCACCTGTAGCCACATTCAGTCCCAAAAGATTGCATTTTGAGAGCATTCTCTCCATAAACATTAATTAAATAATGCAGTGCAGTGTTCATAATTGCATTCAGTTTATGTACTCTTATTTAGAATTGTTCATTAATTGCAGAATTTCACAGCAAGACAATTTTTTTATTCAGATTTATCAATAGATGGAATATGTTTAGTGTTTAAAACTATAGAAAAGGAGATGGCCAAGCATGGCCACAAGTGTTCATATGTACATGACAAAATAAAATAAAAAGCCTCAAGACAAAATATAATGGCATGAAGGATGCAAATAAAACAAATGAACATCACCAAATCACTGTCCATCTAATATGGGCCTCATTTAAATGTCACTTAAACAGCCTGGCCAAAAAATGTTCTACATTTGACCAGAAAAATCAAATCTGGGCCATATTCACATGTGGTGTATACGTAGGCTTAATTTCACACAAATACATATTTTATTGTGCCATTTGAGATTGCTAGGCCATTTGAAACTCTTTCCACACACTGAACACAAATACGGTTTCACATAAGCATGAGATTTCATATGTATCTGGACGTGTAATGGCAAAATAAAGCTTTTATTACACTGATCACATTTAAATGGTCTTTGTCCAGAGTGAAAGCGCAGATGTTTTTTTAAATTGCTCCCTTTTCTGAAGCTTTTGCCACACTCAGAGCACTGCAATTTCTTTTCAGAAAGCGTTTGCGAATGGTGTTTCAGTCATCGCCAATACACAAAGATCCTTTAACACTGATGGCACTGGAAAGTTCTCTTTCGAGTGAATCCTCATGTGTCTCTCAAGGGTACCTTTACCTTTGAAACTCTTCCCACACTGATTGCAGGTGAACGGCTTCTCTCCGGTGTGAACGTTTATGTGATACATGATGCCAACTTTGTTTGTGAAGGCCTTCCCGCACAGTTTGCAGTTAAAACAGCTCTTGCCAGTGTGACTTATGTGGGAGTCAAGAGCACAGTTGCCAAGTACGCATATCATACGCAACTTTGGGCTTCTTTTTTTGTAAAGTTGTGGGAAAAAATCCCTGGTCGCGGGTTGCGGTTTTTTGGGCTTATTTTAAAAAATATGGTTGCTTGTTAGGGAAATCTGTCAAGCAACTTCGTTTCTTTATTTATGTTCGCCGTATTCTCCAGTGCATTGATTGACACTCTGTCTGCTCGCAATTAATAGCCAACCAGTGCAATAATATAAGAGCCGTAGAGTCATTTGCCATATGTTCCGCTCCTCACTGGAGAAAAATCACATTCAAAAATAAGGAGCGTGATGCTGTAATCCAAGCGATGATTACTAGATCGCCTAGATCGTAAAGGAGTGGGATGACTTTCTTTTAGCATAATTTTTACAATGTTTTTGTAATGTATTAATAATCACGGGCTGTAATAAAAAACAAGTAGTCATATCCTAATACTAATAGTAAATACATTTGGTTCGAATAGCCTGGTATGGCAAGATGTCTTAAAATGTATTTCTTTTTTTTAACATTTAAACTTAGACCACATTATTAGATTACCTTTTGACTTCATGAATACACATAAATGACAGCTTAATGATTTTTTTAAAATCTTTTTAATAATATTATATCATATTTTCTTTTTTAATATAATATATATTATAATTTAATATAATATTTCATATATTTTTCTATAATATTTATGTGGCATTTTGTTTTTTATGTCATTTATTTGATAGTTATTTTATTTTAAATGGAAGAAAAACCTGTTTTTGACCTCATAATAAAGCACGTTCCCTCTGTATATGGCTGGGGATGAGCAGTTTTGTGGTGCTTGGAATTCTTTATAATTAATTAAAAACAAATATTGCCACATTGTTGGCTCAAGAAGGTGTAATTGTTCAAATAACACATCGTTTAATTTTTAAATATATAAAAAAAATTGTAACCAAGTGTTTTTCAAGTGTAATATTTCTGTAAAGGCTAGGGACAGAAAAATTGACATTTCCATAGAATGACCCCAATATATTTTAGGCTATAAATATGTAGCTATGTTACAGCTCTCCTTTGAAGCTCTTGTATTTTTCTCCTTTTCCATCTCTCCAATCCTATTCTGCTCACAGGTGATTGGAGATAAGTTTTGTTCCCACTTTTGTTGCAGTTTGCACATTTTTATAAAATAGCTTCTGTTTTTGCTTTTCAGATAAAAGAGTGGTTTCAGTTTAATATGTTGAAGGCTCATTTATTGGTAATAAAAATTGATAAATAATATTGATGATAATAAGTCATCAAAAAAATATTGGGCTTGTTTTTGAAGCTGCAGTTGCTTATTTGTCTTGCAAGAGTTGGCAACTGTGGTCAAGAGCTATTTTATATGTGAAAATCATTCCACACTGAGTGCAAGTGTAAGGCTTCTCTCCAGTGTGAAGTCTCATGTGGATTTTAAGATGTGCTTTGTCAGGGAAACGTCTTCCACACTGTTGACATACAAAGCAGTTCTCTCCCAAGTGAATCTTCAAGTGGGTATTAAGGCTTGTTTTACGAATGAAACTCTTTCCACACTGATCGCATTCAAACGGCCTCTCCCCAGTGTGAACCATCATGTGATACTTGAGGTTTAGTTCTGTTGCGAAACTCTTTCCACATTGTTGGCATGCGAAAGGCTTATGTCCTGTGTGAACTATCATGTGTTTTTTAAGGGTTTCTTTTCGAATGAAACTCTTCCCACACTCTTGGCAGGTAAAAGCTCTCTCTCCGGTGTGAATTCTCATGTGTACTTTCAGGCTTGCAGTTTGAGCATAACTCTTTCCACACTGTTGGCAGGTGTAAGGATTCTCTTCGTTGTGAATTCTCATATGGATTCTAAGGCTTTCATTTTCACTGAAACTCTGTCCACATTGTTGGCAGGTGAAACCCTTCTCTTCATTGTGAATTCCCATGTGGATTCTAAAGTTTTCATGGTCACTGAAACTCTGTCCACAATGTTGGCAGGTGTAAGGATTCTCTTCATTGTGAATTCCCATGTGGACTCTAAGGCTTTCATGTTCACTGAAACTCTGTCCACAATGTTGGCAGGTGTAAGGATTCTCTTCATTGTGAATTCCCATGTGGATTCTAAGGCTTTCAGAGTGAATGAAATTCATCCCACACTCAAAACAGGTGAAATAACCCCTAGTTAGCATCTTCTTAACGGTTTCTCGTGAGGAAGTCTTTTCAGTCTGTGAGCACCTAAAAGATATCCGTCCAGTTTTGAAATGATTCTTAATTGGAAATTTCTCTTCTATTTCATTCAGTACTTCACGTTCCTCTTTCAGCAGCATCATGTCTAAGGCAAAAAGACAAAAAAAGGTTTACCCCAGTTTAATGACAAAGCCACAGACATCACAATTTTTTTTTACATTTAAAGAATCAAAATCAACATAGATAATCGAAACCAAATATATGTACAACAGACCCCATATTTAGTAGATTCAAGATTCAAAACATTTATTGTCATGTGCACAGTGAGGAAAAACAAGTTTCCCTGTACAATTAAATTATTTATTTGCTGTTCACAGTGAATGCAAAAACTATAAAAAAAAAAAAAAAAAATTAAGAATTACGAAACGCACAGATATACATTAGGGAAAACAAATATTTGATTCCCTGCTGATTTTGTACGTTTTGTACATCAGTTTTAATGGTTCACTCCCATTCAAGACCATTGCCAAGCAGCTTGGTGAGAAGGTGACAACAGTTGGTGCCATTATTTGCAAATGGAAGAAACAAAAAATAACTGTCAATCTCCCTCAGACTGGGGCTCCATACAAGATCTCAACTCATGGAGTTTCAATGATCATGAGAACGGTGAGGAATCATCCCAGAACTACACGGGAGGATCTTGTCAATGATCTCAAGGCAGCAGGGACCATAGTCACCAAGAAAACAATTGGTAACATACTACGCCGTAAAGGACTGAAATCCTGCAATGCCCGCAAGGTCCCCCTGCTCAAGAAAGCACATGTACAGGCCCGTCTGAAGTTTGCCAATGATTCAGAGGAGAAGTGGGTAAAAGTGTTGTGGTCGGATGAGATCAAAATCCAGCTCTTTGGCATAAACGCAACTCGTGTGTTCAGAAAAGGAGGAATGCTGCCTATGACCCCAAAGAATACCATCCCCATCGTCAAACATGGAGGTGGAAACATTATGCTTTGGGGGTATTTTTCTGCTAAGGGGACAGGACAACTGCACCACATCAAAGGGACGATGGTCGGGGCCATGTACCGTCAGGGCCAGGGCATTGAAAATGGGTCGTGGATGGGTATTCCAGCTTGACAATGACCCAAAACACACGGCCAAGGCAACAAAGGAGTGGCTCAAGAAGAAGCACATTATGGTCTAGGAGTGGCCAAGCCAGTCTCCAGACCTTAATCCCATAGAAAATCTGTGGAGGAAGCTGAAGGTTCGAGTTGCCAAACGTCAGCCTCGAACCCTTAATGACTTGGAGAGGATCTGCAAAGAGGAGTGGGACAAAATCCCTCCTGAGATGTGTGCAAACCTGGTGGCCAACAACAAGAAACTTCTGACCTCTGTGATTGCCAACAAGGGTTTTGCCACCAAGTACTAAGTCATGTTTTGTGAAGGGATCGAATATTTATTTAGACTCAATGAAATGCAAATCAATTTATAACTTTTTTGAAATGTTGTTATGGATTTTTTGTTGTTGTTATACTGTCTCTCACTGTTAAAATAAACCTACTATTAAAATTATAGACTGATCATTTCTTTGTCATTGGGCCCCACTGTACCATTTTTTTGTGTTCCGTTTTTTTTCCGGCATAAAAACATTAATTTATCTTGTAATTAATGAAAATTAAACATCTTATTTTTTTGGGAAAATAAAGGGGATTTAATATTACAATTACAACATTGAAGACATATTTTATGACTATTCCTTAAAAACAATGTTTTAATAATTTTAGTAGGCTATTACGTACATTCTACTGAACAATAGTAATATATTTCTGCCACAATGTCTACAATTGAAACCTGAACTTTTATTTTGACGGGTTGCTATGAATACCTTTAGATTTCTGTGTGAGGATAGTTTTACTGAAACGGTCAAATGCTCATGAAGTGACTCTCAGAGCAGTTCTGGAGATGTTCTGTATTTACGTCCTCATTTAGTGAGGTGACAGACGTAAATATCACCGCAAGCCTCGCGCGTGCTTCTGTATAAGTAGCAAACAAATCCGCGCGTCTGCGCCATACATTAACACAGAGACAGGCAGTAGTCATATTTAAATTGTCGTTTTGTGGCTTAATATTTACAAATACTAGTGGGAGTGGGCTCATTTGTGTGTGCGCGTACGTTTGTGTCAAGTGCGCATCGGGGCAGAACTCTGCTGTGCGCATACAGAGTGCACACATGTAATGTAACATTAGAGACAGAAATAACATGCCGTCGTGTAGATAAGACAAATTACGTAAGGCTATTTAGTTTGTGTAATGGGTTGAGAAAATGCCATTTATGAGTTTATTGAAAACAGTGACCCCCCCATATATGTGTATTTGTGTATACCTGTTTTTTTATATTTTACAAAATGAGAACTTTTCTAATTAAGGTAAAACAGTATATATTTGTGGCATTACACCGCCATGCCAATAGATGGCACATCAGGCACACGTGGAAGACGCGAGCTTTATTTCCCCCTGGTCGGCGGGCTCAGTAATAAACTGACTGCCGCTGTGGAAAGTCGTAACTTCTCTGTCCTCTCGTGTTTTTCACAGGTATGAATATATTTCATTAAAATGTTAATTTCATTGTATTTGTGCAAATCAAAATGTGTAATACAAAGAGTTTGAGTGAGTTTTGAAGTGTATCTAATCTAAAAATAAGTGTTTTAATTCACTGAGGATTATAAAAAAATGCTGAAGAGTGAGTTAAATCGTGTTTCAGTCCTGATTTATGTTGATTGAGATTAGAAAAATGTTTTATCAGACTGAAATATTGAGTCTATGCCATCTGTTATATTGGTTAAGAGTGTTTTTAAGAATTACGTTTCTCGTGTATGTTGTATTCTCGGTTCAGTCACCATTTTGAGTGTTCAGCACGTGCGTCGATTCAGTGTGCGCGTGCATAAGTTAAATGCAATACAGAAATAATTATATCAAATTAATATTTCAAGTGCAATGAAATCTAAAGTATTTTTTCTTGTGAAATCTGGTCTTTAAGACTTTCTGGTATCTTGATAATTGGTGTTTGCATTTTTTATACTCTTTTTGCACTGTCATTGTAAACTATGATTATTAGAAATGTATCTCAGATTCTCAGTATATACCTATGTATCTTCATATCAACATACAGCGGGGAAAATAAGTATTTGACACATCAGCATTTTTATCAGTAAGGGGATTTCTAAGTGGGCTATTGACACAAAATTTCCACCAGATGTAGCCATCAAGCCAAATATTGAATTCATACAAAGAAATCAGAACATTTAAGTATACAAGTTGAGTCATAATAAATAAAGTAAAATGACACAGGGAATAAGTATTGAACACATGAAGATAACAAGGTGCAAAATGGCATAGAAAGCAAGGAGATCACCTGAAATCTGTCAGTATTGAGAGAGAGAAACCCTGCCCCCTATCAGTACTAATTGATATCAGCTGCTTTAGTCCTAATTGATGGCCTATAAAGGCTTCTCATTACCTAGGAGGCACACAGGAAAGACTTCATGATGGGTAAAAGCAAAGAACTCTCTGTAGATCTTCGTAATCTTATCGTTGAAAAGCATTTTGATGGGAATGGTTATAGGCGCATTTCCAGAATGCTGAATGTTCCTGTGAGCACTGTGGGGGCCATTATCCGGAAATGGAAAGAGCATCAGTTCACCATAAACCGGCCACGATCAGGTGCTCCACGTAAGATCCCTGTCCGAGGAGTCCAAAGAATAATCAGGAGAGTTCTCCAAGAGCCAAGAACCACTCGGGCAGAACTTCAGGAAGACCTTGCATCAGCAGGTACTGTTGTTTCAAAGAAAACTATAAGCAATGCACTGAACCGCCATGGCATCCATGCACGCTCACCACGCAAGACTCCATTGCTGAACAAAAAGCATGTTGAGGCTCGGTTAAAGTTTGCGAAAGAGCATTTGGAGAAGCCTGTGGATTATTGGGAGACTATAGTATGGTCAGATGAAAGCAAAATTGAACTTTTTGGCAGTCATTCTACACACCATGTTTGGAGAAGAAATGGCACTGCCCACCACCCCAAGAACACCATACCAACAGTTAAGTTTGGGGGTGGAAGCATCATGGTTTGGGGCTGCTTTTCAGCAAGGGGTACTGGCAGACTTCATATTATTGAAGGCAGGATGAATGGAGAAATGAACCGGGACATTCTGGATAAAAATCTACTGCCATCTACCAGAAAGCTGAAAATGAAAAGAGGGTGGACATTTCAGCAAGACAATGATCCCAAACACAAGGCCAAGGACACAATGAAGTGGTTTCAAAGAAAGAAAATCAAGCTGCTTGAATGGCCCAGTCAATCACCTGACCTAAATCCCATAGAAAATCTATGGAGAGAACTGAAGATCAAAGTTCATAAAAGAGGCCCAAGGAACCTTCAAGATTTAAAGACCATTTGTGTGGAAGAATGGGCCAGAATCACTCCTGAGCAATGCAGACGACTGGTCTCTCCATACAAGCGGCGTCTAGAAGCTGTAATCACCAACAAAGGCTTTTCTACAAAGTATTAAATAAAGTGTTCAATACTTATTCCCTGTGTCATTTTACTTTATTTATTATGACTCAACTTGTATACTTAAATGTTCTGATTTCTTTGTATGAATTCAATATTTGGCTTGATGGCTACATCTGGTGGAAATTTTGTGTCAATAGCCCACTTAGAAATCCCCTTACTGATAAAAATGCTGATGTGTCAAATACTTATTTTCCCCGCTGTATGTATCTATATATTTTCTTATACAAGTATACACTATATTATGATCAAAGGTATATTTTGCATATTTATCAAGTGTACTAATGGATTTGTTGTTTAAATTGTATTTCACAAAATACACTTTGAGAGTGTTGAGTTTTGAAATTTTGAAATCTTTTCAGAATTTAAAGAGAAATTATTGCAGTAATAGACTGACTGCCGCTGTGGAAAGACGTAACTTCTCGGTCCTCTCATGTTTCGCACAGTTTATTCACCGATCCACAGTGCATAACGCCTGTGTATCCTTTGCTGCTGGCTCAGATATCCCCTAGGTCTGAGGCCGGTAACATTTGTTTAATAAAATAACCTGTTCTATTGGAAAGTATAGACCTGTTCTATTGGAAAGGCAACTTTAAATGACTTCTGTTGTGATCTGGCGCTATAGAGAAAATAAAATTAAATAAAATGAACTTGAGCTTCAAGTTCCGCCCTCTCAAGATAATGGCAGGGGAAACACAGATTGATGATAATAGCAGCAGTAACATTAACAAATGTTTAAAATAAGGAGCAGGGGGCTGTTTCATAAAAGATACTAAGAAAAGTGGGGATTAAAGTCCAAAACCTGACTTGAAATAACCTAACAAATCAATCGGGTCTAAAGCAATTTAATAAACAATAATCTAAGTTCACGCAATCTCACTAATTTGATCCAGGTTCAATGAGGCAGGATAATTTGATGTGCACGCTTATTCTTAAGCAGCCCTTAATGTCGATCATGGATCAAATCGATCCACCATGGCAAACAGCGAATATTTGTGCTGTTTAATGCATTTGAGACGTAGTGTTTTCCTCGGTGCATAACTGACACGTCACAGGTATATTTCTCATCTGTAAATGTTAGAAAGTCATGCAAATATATCCATTTTGCTGTCAGGAGTGGGCGAGCGCTGCTGCGCGCATGCACGCTACACAGACAGAGCAGAATAGAATAATAGCGCAATAATTCTGAAGAAAATAAACATTCTGCTAAAATATTTGTTGTTGGAGATTAAATGTGACATGTAGAATTTCAATCCTACATAAGTGTATTTTTTATCATAGCAGTAACTGTAAATCAAATGTAAGCTGGTTAATACAGCCCTACTATCTCAAATGAGTTAAATGAGTGTTCCTCTTATCAGTTAAAATGTAGTCTGATTTGTATTACTTTAATTTTTAATTCAGTGATTTTAACTTTTAATTTAGTGTTTTTAATGCTTTAAATAGCAATTTTAGATTGTAATAATGTTCTACTAATAACCATAAAAAAGTACAGCTGTCATAAAACCCAAAGAGAAAGACTGCATGGCTTGAAACTGCTGATCAACTGAATGCGCAAGTAGCAACTTTGTTGAAATGTTTTCATATACTGTATCTTAAAACAAAAGGGTCATTACATTTTGGGCACAATACATTAAATACAGTTGGTTGTAGCCTATTTTTAATTTATTTGATTAAGTTGCATTTTCTGTATACTTTTATTTTTGGACTAATAATAAAGTCAACTAATTGTATGTGAGAGAGTCAGTGGGAATATCAATGTGTTCCTATTGGTCAGTGTTAGAGAAGCTCAGCTTAGCCTGACAGTTAGCCTGCTCCAGACCAGGTTAGTTTCCCAGCATAAGTTGCCACAGTGACTGAGCTTGAGCTATGGTAATTTTGCTTTCAGAAACCAAATCAAGTAAAAAAAATAAGAGAGAATAACTGAAATAAACCTGGTTTATTTGGTAAACTAGTTTTATGAACCAGCCCCCAGTTCAGTCCAACTAATCTATTAGATAGATGAGACTAGTCTATGTCCTCTGGCTACCTGTTTAAAAGTATAATGGCTGAGGGAAAGGAGTCCCTTAAGCTACTAAGAAAGTTGTTACTTTTACCTCTGGTTTCACAAACAAGGCTTAGGCCTAATCACAGACTAAAATGTAAGTCTGAGCTGTTTCAATTTAAAGAAACTTGCACTAACTGATCTTAAAATACATCAGTGCCTTTGTTTTGTCTCAAGATGCACACCAGTATTGTTTTTTTCTAAGGCATGTTTATAAAATATACTTAAATGTCCTAATTGAACTATTGCCTAATCCTGGCTTAACCTAAGCCCTGTCTGTGAAACCAGGCCCTAATCTAATAACCACTTCACAATGTCAACTCTTTGACATTATTGCCCAGGAGAACTGGTTCATTACAAATTAATTATAAATCTACCATATCTCATGTCTAAAATGTTAGAAACAGTATCGGTTTAAAAAAAAAATTTTTTTCCATCTTTTCCATGCAACCATGCAGCCGTCAGGCACAGTATCGCATCAGTGCACTATAGATCCCCTGAGGAACAATTCCTCTCATTCTCTTCTATAGGAAATTAAGAATTTTATAAACTTGTTAAATCATCTAAACCAACAACATGTATGTTAGACTCTATTCCATCTAAGCTACTAAAAGAGGTGCTTCCAGAAGTCATAGATCCTCTTCTGAATATTAACATGTCATTGTCATAAGGATATGTGCCAAAAACCTTAACTTTATTAAGCCTCTCATTTAAAAAAACAATAACTTAACCCAATATGTTGGAATTAGAGGAAGTACACTGACATGATTAAAATCGTACTTATCTGACCGCCATTAATTCGTGGCAGTGGATGAAGAGGTATCATATCGATCACAAGTGCCGTATGAAGTACCTCAAGGCTCAGTACTAGGACCGTTACTTTTCACGCTTTACATGTTACCCTTGGGAGATATCATTAGGAAACATGGTGTTAACTTTCACTGTTATACTGATGATACTCAGCTCTATATTTCTTTGCGACCCGACGAAACATCAATTAGCAAAACTAAAAGAATGCATAGGTGATATAAAAAACTATACGACTAGTAATTTCTTACTGCTAAATTCTAAAAAAATTATCAGGGCCAAAAACTTCTGCAATAGGCCCTTAGGTTACGGCAGTTATGTGGAGCTTTGACGTGTCTCCCGTGTCTCTCAAGTTTAATGGTATGTGAATTATGTACTACGCAGTGGCATGTTAAATGAAGCAAATTTTCATGGTTCACACTAGAGACACGATTGTGGCTGCCCAAAAGGAAATGCTTGACAAGTTGCAAATTCCATAGAGAAAAATTCATGTTATACTGAGGAACTATACCATCAACATAAGAAAATATGGAGTCAATTTAAAGGAGCAGTTGAAGATTTTAGCGGCATCTAGCGGTTTAGGTTGCGAATTGCAACCAATGGCTCAGTCCCCCCCTCAGCCCTCCCTTTATAGAAGCTACGGTGGCCGATACAGGGCTAAGATGCCATCGTCTGAGAACGCAGAGAGCAATGAGGTTTCCTTACAAAGGTAAATTAAGGAATTATATTTACTTAACCCTCTAAGCGCCAAAGTCGCAAAATTGCGACAAGACGTCATACTTCATCAAATAGACTGTAGTTCCTGTGCACAGGTGTTCCTGTGGCTCAGTGGTAGAGCATTGCGTTAGCAGCGCAAAAGGTCATGGGTTCAATTCCCAGGGAACACACATACTGATAAAAAAAATGTATAGCCTGAATACACTGTAAGTCGCTTTGGATAAAAGCGTCTGCTAAATGCATAAATGTAAATGTAAATGTAGTTCCTAATCTGGTGTAATATCTCATTTGTATTCTCTACCACTAGATGGCAGACATGTAGTACTTCGATTCTAGACCAAAAGTGTTTGAGGAAATAGCAGAGCAAGTGAGCTATCGTGTCATTGATGCGGAAGCAGACGCAGTTCAGTTCATGGCGTGTGAGTAAATTGTGAGATTTGTGAGAGAAAATCACCAAATGGCTAATAAAAATTTGTACCGTGAGGATGTTGCAAATGTTATTCGCCGATTCTGACTCTGAATGGGACTATTTGCCTTTTGGAAATGACGATCGGTCAGTCTAATGATCGCGCTTCTCCCGGTACATCTTTGCATGCGCAATGGTGCCACGTGCGCAAAGCGAGAGTGTTCACAAAGCACAAACAAGTGGACCCTTTGCCCGACAGGGATGGGGGTGGCAGGGGTGGACGTGGTCGTAGTGTCCATAGGAGAGCTGTTGCTCTCTGATGATCGGCCTGATTGCGTCGTTTGTTCTGATCGCACACGCTCAAATGGCTGCTGGCAGACAGTACAGGTGCAGTCAGTGTGGGGTAGGTTTGTGCACTGTGCCACGCAATGCAGGGCTCCAGACAAAAAAAATCGAGTAAGGAGCCATTGGCTCCTATAAGAGAAAAACTTAGGCGCCAAATTATTTTTTTAGGTGCCGCCAAATAAAAGGGTTTTATTTTATTATTATCATTTTATTTTTTTTTCCTACATTTTAACATTTCAATCATTCTGTCATGTGTTTATGTCTCATCTTTTCTTGACTTTATCAGCATTTTAATTCATCTTGTAGATGATCAGGTCGACCTGGGAACTAAGGTTCACTTAAAGTAGGAACTAAATGTCTTTTCCAACTTGAAATATACAGTCACAAAGAATTGTTCGTTACACAGAATCTGTACCAATATCATGGACCATAAGCATCACTTGGCAACTGAGTGTAGTTTGGGCTCCTCAGTGCATCCTATAAATGTTGTCATGTCTTTCACACATTCAGTCTGTTTTTCTTCATTAGTAAAATTACATTTTATAGGAGGAGTTGAATCATGTAGACAGCAGATTAAGTAAAAATATTAATATGCAATAGCGCATTAATATAGCAAAATGCTCCTCTTTATATTTATTTTTCTAGCTAACTGATGAGCTTATAGACACTGAGTGGTTATTCTGAGGTAAATGTATTATTACAATGCAATGTTTACAAGCTTTACACGTTTTCCTCAGTTTGAAACACTGAATGAGCTTTTAAATGAAACATTTCAGTAAGTTGTACTGTAGGCTCTCTTATAAAATAGCCTACCTTTTGATGTTAAATCATGTTCATTTCGTACTATAGTGGTACATAGAAAGATATAATGGGTTCACTTGCTGCTTTAACTGAGGCGCTAAAGAGATCGCGCCTGCTGCATTAAGCCTGTGTTATACTTTCCGCGTGCGCAATCCGGACGCATACACGGACTACTTGTATTTATACTACCGAAAGTGTACGCTGGAGGTTTGCATTAAGGAGCGCCAAAACCGTATTGTTTGAATTTCGTTATGAATTTGGCATCATTTTAAAGCTTATATTTTGTTTATTAAAAAGTAACAAAGCACAAAGCTTTTTGCGATTACTGGATGGCAAGTGCGCTTCAAATAACCAACATGAAGTCCACGCATTAACAGAACACAGCATATAGACTAAGATCTCGATAAGAAGAAGTCATATTAGTAATGATTATAAATGAGAATTGTTGACAATATTGCCAGTATCCACAGAGCTGACAGCTTTACCTGTTGAAGTTTGTTCAAGTTGTGCACGAAATAGACACAGCTTTTCTGCACTTGCACGTCTCAATCATTTCAATCTCTCTCGCGCTGCACAACTGGAGCTGCGTTTAGCAGACTGTGTGCGTCAGCGCTGCTGTGCGGCAGAGACGAGGACTGTTTGAAACTTTTTTCCACAAAAACTTTGATGCGTATCGTCTTTTAATTTTAAGTTTAATACAAAGCAAAAGATGTGATCGCAAAACAATCAGGAAAAAAGTCCTTACATGCAAATTTTTATGTCATAACTATGGCGTTATTTTACTGCCAAATGTCGAGAGCGCATTTTGGTAGCGCAAACGTAGATTAATATAATGCGCGAGTGCGAATCTCCCTGCTTGCGCGCGAAACCAGACGCGTGCGCTAGGATATACGCTGTTCTCATGCAGAGAGAGTGCACGCACTTAAAACGTGTCTCTCCTCTTGCTCAAGTGTGCGTGCTCAAACTCTGTCCTGTGCACTCGCACATCTCTTCGTGCTCTTGCGCTAGATATTAATTATTTTCACACCTGGATTAAAATCAAAAGTTATCAACCAATCAGATTTTTCTATGACTGACCCGATGAAAATACTATGCCTACGTGAAGAGGGAACTGATCCTGGAATTTCTCTACAATTTAATAATATTTAGTCATATCAAATGTATATTAGAAATGGCTAGTGTAACGGGGCGGACAAGACGTGAGACGTGCGGATCCATTTGCAAAGCTTTATTATAATACATGGTCATAATACAGGCAGGGTCAATAAACTGCAAACAGGTATGGCAGGGGCAAGACACAGAGTAATCCTTAGGGCAAGCGTGGGTCGACGATCGGCGAACAATATCCAACAGGGGCAGGGCAAAGAGAGATAATCCAGGTAAACAGCAATAATCCAAATGAGGTGCAAACAGAGTCCAAAGGGCTAGGCTAAGTGTAAATCCAGGAAACACGGGCAGAAGTCAAACACGGGAAATCAAACAAGGCAAGACTATAATACTGAGAGGGCTCCGTAAGGTAGCTATCGCTATGAGAGTGATAAACACAATACAATACTCGACAGAGAGCAAGAGGAAGTCCAAGGCTTATAAAGCATGTGTGATTGGGTGATAGTGATTGTGTGAGGGTTCTCAGGTGTGAGCGTGATCAGTGCGAACAGCTGTGTCAGTGCAGTGGATGATGGGAAATGCAGTTCGATGGTGAATGGCAACAGTAATGTGGTGTAAGAGTCAATGTGGCGCACAAGTGACCTCTGGTGGCTATTGGGCGGAAGTTCATGGCCAGGATTCTTGACAGCTAGGAATCGGGTGCTCAGATGATTTATTAAAAATAAAAATAAAAACTAGTTTGTCTAATTGTTTGGTCAAACCCCCTGAGCGATTTATCTAAACAAACAAACAAAAAAGTATATGATTTTTAAAGTTCATGTGGCCATACATGTATTGTAGTGTTGTCAAAAGACCCGGTACTTCGGTACCAAGTCGGTACTAAAAAAATGAAAACGTCACGGTAATAGGTTTCTGTCAACCCGGTTCTTGCTGCGCAATCTGAAAGCTGCACAGATGCGCTCGCTTCATAAAAGCACAGAGACGTGTGACATCAAACGGAGGAAACACATCAAACTAACAACACTTTAAAGACTGACACCCGGATCAAATGAAAGAGTTCAAACAGGTAAGTTTCAATTTAATATTTAGATATTCTGTTATGAATATTATTCCATATTTTAATTTGAATGTCGGATTAAAATAAACTGCCATTATAGTGGAGTTAATCCTTAGCATAAGCGCGGCTAACGCTAATATAATGAGCATTAGAATGAAGTTTCTTTATTAACTACTTAATGCGCCTATAACTTTTATTAGGGTAAAAACAACAGGAGTACATGATGGTATTTACTATTGTTACACACCAGAGGCTTTTAAATGAATTGTGAATCTAAAATATGCGTGTTGGAGAATGTACAAACAGTTAACAGTGTTTGTCATATCAGTCCGTCAGAAAACAGTTCTGGCCTTTTTTTTTTTGCTAGTTATTATTTTTGGCTGGATAACTAGCAGGTTTAAAAGCCCTTTAAAATTAAATATGTACACAGTTTGTATTAAATAAAAGTACAGTCAAATGTTATCTCCTGTATAGACTTTATAATGACTTCGTGTTATTATCTAACATCAACTTACAGTGAGTAGAGGTGCAACGGATCACAAAACTCACGGTTCGGATCACGGTTCGGATTTTGAGTCACGGATCGGATCATTTTTCGGATCAGCAAAAAAAAGCTGTGTAAACTACTAGTTTTACTACTAAAGTCAGTAATAAACCAAGAACAATTACACAAATTAATTAGATTTTCAATCAATAGATAGATTTCCAGCCTACAACATAAAATTATAAATAAAGTCAGTAACAGTAGTATTCAGGTGCAGAAATGTAAAAATTAAGTGTAAAACACAATAATGCTTACTGCATGAGTTAAATACAGATGATTAGCAGACAGAAGCAGGTGTTATAGGCTGCTGTCTCTTTAAGACTAAATGCACGGACCAAATACTGACACACATCCGGTTTCTTTCTCGGCTGTATACGTTAACTTAAGACATAACTGACTGTGTTTACCAGAATACTTGCCAAAACGGGTATTTTAACATAACTTTGTGTGTGTGTATGTATCCATCCGTTGAGGCGTTGTCTCAAACGCGGTATCTAAATCACGCCTCTCTTTGTCACGCGCTCTCTCTGCGTGTGCGCGCATCAGTGTGTGCGGCAGCGGCTGAGCGCAGAAACGGAGCGCGTGCAAATGATAAACTTTCTCTCTATGTTAAACTTATCAGTTAATCCGCGAATCACATGCGTGCCGAACCGTGGGGACTGATCCGTACGGATCACGGATCATCTATGATCCGTTGCACCCCTAACAGTGAGTGAACAATATATTTTTACAACATTAATTAATGTTTGTGAATGTTATTTAATACAAACACTTGATCATTCATGTTTGTTCATTGTGCATTAAATAATTTTAACAGATTAAATTTGATTGATTGATTGATTGATTTTATGTATTTGTAAATTTTGAAATTAACCCTAAGAAGAATAATTGCAATATATAACTATTGTTTATTTGATAGGTCATGTTATCTAAAAAATGTAATCTTATTGTAAAGTGTTTTTAATACTAGTTTCCTTCTATTTGATATGCACTTGTCTTAATATATATATAATCTTATCTAAATTTATTATAAAAGCTGAGGTTTGTTATTTACTGAAATGTTATATTTTAGCTGGAGTCAATGATCTAATGGTGTATTTGTTCAGACTCAGCCCACTGCTTTACTTATATTATATTTTACTTTTACAGCTGCAGGAAGATCATGAAGCACCAGCAAACCCTAAAACAGACCGTTTACAGATGTTTTTCAGTGGCAGCAGAAATATGACAAAAACTTTTGGGTGGAACTTGTTTACTTTTTTCCATACTTTTATTACTTGTGGAAAAACTTGAAATAATTTTAAATAAGCATAAAGAATGGCATTGGTTTTTGTGCAGTTTATTTTTGTTTAACTTTATTTATAAAAATGTGCATAATTAGCATATTTCTGTGTTTTGCTTTGGTACCGAAATTGGTACCGAGAACCGTGGATTTTCACTGGTATTGGTACCGAATACTGAAATTTTGGTACAGTGACAACACTAATGTATTGTGTACTTGGGTTGAAATAAATAAATAAATAACTAAATAAATATATATGAAGATTAATTATTTTCGCACCTGAATTAAACGTTGTCAAAAGTTATCATTATGCACTTTTAAAAATATCTTGAAACAGATTTCTTCATTAGGGCCTTTCCTTCATTTTTTTTTTTTTTTTTGCATTTTTGTTTTAACACACTGGTTATTGTAGGCTACTTTGTTTTACTTTATATCTTTTATGTTTGTATTTTGTTCTTTTCTGTAAAATATTTTGACAATCAAAGAAGGATCTTATATTTATTTCCAGTTTAATAATATTTAGCAATGTTAATCAAATGTATATTTGACATGACTAGAAATTATGTGCTTGGATGATTTGTACATAAATAACCTCTGTCCAACTATGGTTGATCAAAGCCCTCGATTTATCTAAAAACAGCCCATGGCTCTAAAGACTTCATATAAAAGGTCAATGTAATGTCATATTATGTCAGATATCTCAACTGAATTTAAAATCATTGCAATAAATTCTCAGTTGTTGGCAACCGTAAGTAACAATTCCTATCAAACAACATCAAATGCAAAAATAGTTGTAAACGATGATATCATAACACACTAAATGTTCTGATAGAATCACTGTATGGACATTTATTGGGAGTTTATTTTTTTAAATCCAGTGTTTGTTTTCAGTTCTGATTTTCAGTTCTGATTTTAGTTAAGATTTTTTATTTTTCATGAAAACTCACTTCATATTAGCAACACATTCAATGGCACACTCCTCTAAAACAGTGAATATACAGTTATATGACAGTTATTGTCACAAATCCAAGCCATGAACTTCTGCTCATTCACCACTAGAGGTCACTCACCCATCACATGGACTTTCACACCACACAGTCAGTTACAGATCACTCAAGGACTGCATTTCCCATCATCCACTGCACTAACACAGCTGTTTGCACTGATCACGCACACACCTGAAAACAATCTCACATCACCATCACCCAATCACACACACTATATAAACTCTGGACTTTCTCTTACACTCTGCCGAGTATTGTTAGCCCCGCTGCATACAAAGCGTTTTCCTAGTATCCCGAGTTTGATTGCCTGTGTTCTGATTCCTGCCCGTGTTCCTGGTTTATTCTCTCCGCCTAGCCCTCTGGATATAGTTCGCCGATCGCCGACCCTCGCTTGCCCTTGGATTATTCTTGTGTCTTGCCCATGCCATACCTGTTTGCTACTGCCCGACCCTGCCTGTATTGACCATGTATTATAATAAAAGCTTGCAGATGGATCCGCCTGTCTCACGTCTCGTCAGCTCCATAACAGTTATAGTTAATGACATTGCCTGCAAATGCATTAAACCCATAGAATATAATGTAGTGATGTTATCACAAATATGATAAATTCATTATAGTGTTATATTTGGTCTCCACATCTTAAGTAGGCTATTTAGGGAATTTATTTCAACTCAAGTACACAATACATGTATGGCCACATGAACTTTAAGAATCATATACTTTTTTGTTTGTTTGTTTGTTTAGATAAATCGTTCAGGGGGTTTGACCAAACAATTAGACAAACTAGTTTTTATTTTTATTTTTAATAAATCATCCAAGCACCCAATTCCTAGCCATTTCTAATATACAAACCCAATTCCAAAAAAGTTGGGACACTGTACAAATTGTGAATAAAAACAGAATGCAATGATGTGGAAGTTTCAAATGTCAATATGTTATTCAGAATACAACATATATGACATATCCAATGTTTAAACTGAGAAAATTTATAATTTTAAGGGAAAAATAAGTTGATTTTAAATTTCATGGCATCAACACATCTCAAAAAAGTTGGGACAAGGCCATGTTTACCACTGTGTGGCATCCCCTCTTCTTTTTATAACAGTCTGCAAATGTCTGGGGACTGAGGAGACAAGTTGCTCAAGTTTAGGAATAGGAATGTTGTCCCATTCTTGTCTAATACAGGCTTCTAGTTGCTCAACTGTCTTAGGTCTTCTTTGTCGCATCTTCCTCTTTATGATGCGCCAAATGTTTTCTATGGGTGAAAGTTCTGGACTGCAGGCTGGCCATTTCAGTACCCGGATCCTTCTTCTACGCAGCCATGATGTTGTAATTGATGCAGTATGTGGTCTGGCATTGTCATGTTGGAAAATGCAAGGTCTTCCCTGAAAGAGACGACGTCTGAATGGGAGCATATGTTGTTCTAGAACTTGGATATACCTTTCAGCATTGACGGTGCCTTTCCAGATGTGTAAGCTGCCCATGCCACACGCACTCATGCAACCCCATACCATCAGAGATGCAGGCTTCTGAACTGAGCGCTGATAACAACTTGGGTTGTCCTTGTCCTCTTTAGTCCGGATGACATGGCGTCCCAGTTTTCCAAAAAGAACTTCAAATTTTGATTCGTCTGACCACAGAACAGTTTTCCACTTTGCCACTGTCCATTTTAAATGAGCCTTGGCCCAGAGAAAACGCCTGCGCTTCTGGATCATGTTTAGATATGGCTTCTTTTTTGACCTATAGAGATTTAGCCGGCAACAGCGAATGGCACGGTGGATTGTGTTCACCGACAATGTTTTCTGGAAGTATTCCTGAGCCCATGTTGTGATTTCCATTACAGTAGCATTCCTGTATGTGATGCAGTGCCGTCTAAGGGCCCGAAGATCACGGGCATCCAGTATGGTTTTCCAGCCTTGACCCTTACGCACAGAGATTGTTCCAGATTTCTGAATCTTTGGATGATATTATGCACTGCAGATGATGATAACTTCAAACTCTTTGCAATTTTTCTCTGAGAAACTCCTTTCTGATATTGCTCCACTATTTTTTGCCGCAGCATTGGGGGAATTGGTGATCCTCTTCCCATCTTGACTTCTGAGAGACACTGCCACTCTGAGAGGCTCTTTTTATACCCAATCATGTTGCCAATTGACCTAATAAGTTGCAAATTGGTCCTCCAGCTGTTCCTTATATGTACATTTAACTTTTCCAGCCTCTTATTGCTACCTGTCCCAACTTTTTTGGAATGTGTAGCTCTCATGAAATCCAAAATGAGCCAATATTTGGCATGACATTTCAAAATGTCTCACTTTCAAAATTTGATATGTAATCTATTGTGAATAAAATATAAGTTTATGAGATTTGTAAATTATTACATTCCTTTTTTATTCACAATTTGTACAGTGTCCCAACTTTTTTGGAATCGGGTTGTACATTTGATATGACTAAATATTATTAAATTGTGGAGAAATTCCAGGATCAGTTCCCTCTTCAGGTAGGCCTAGTATTTTCATCGGGTCAGTCATAGAAAAATCTGATTGGCTGATAACTTTTGACGTTTAATCCAGGTGTGAAAATAATTAATATCTAGGCAAGAGCACGGAGAGATGTGCGAGTGCACAGGTCAGAGTTTGAGCACGCACACGCACACTTGAGCAAGAGGAGAGACACGTTTTAAGTGTGTGCACTCTGCGCGAAAGCAGCGTATATCCGAGCGCGCGCGTCCGGTTTTGTGCGAGAGCAAAGGAAATCCGCACGCGAGCAGGGAGATTTGTGCGCGAGCAGGGAGATTTGTGCGCAAGCAGGGAGATTCGCGCTTGCGCTTTATATTAATCTACTTTCGTGCTACAAAAATGCGCTCTCGACATTTGGCAGTAAAATAACGCCATACATAACTATATAGTCGCCAGTGGCGACCTCAGCAAAAACTTCACTCGCAAATTAATATTTTTGGTCGCAAATGCGACCGTTTTAGTCGCAGTCTGGAGCCCTGCAATGAGAGGTACCATACTTTTAAGAACTATAAACTGTGTCACCTAGATACCTGACTGGACAGATAGCTGGTAAACTGATCAAAAAATAGGCACATGTATTTTACTATGGCACAGTAATATAGTAATAATTTACCACTTTCTCCTGTTTTACTGTTGATTTCCTCTTTTCCTGATCATTTGGAATGAGGATAAAAAGACAAAAAAACATGCAAATAAGTTCAAACATCCATTCAATATCTATTATTTCCTGAATATTACTGATGAACTGATCAAAAAGTAGGCTACTGATCACATGCGTTTTACTATTATATAGTATAGTAATAATTTTGTACTTTCTCCTGTTTATTGTTGGCTTCCTCTTTTCTGATCATTTGGAATGAGGATAAAAAGACAAAAAACAACAAAAAAGAAAACATGCAAATAACTTCAAACATCAATTCAATAACTACTATTTCCTAAATAATATCAAATTCAAGAGGGCCGCCCCCTGATGACGTCATCATATGCAAATTAGATGAGTATATTTACACCCCACATAAACTTTCGTTCATGCCCAACATTTTTCTAATTTACAGTAGATCTCTATCTTTAAGCCTTTTCAAGCCACAAGCTTTTGAAATCTTGATGTCAAAATCCAGCATTTTTTCAAAAAAACCCTGGCGCCTAAAGGGTTAATGTTTTAAAATGTAATCAAATGAAAATAACTTTTATCCTTTTATGTTTTCGTAAAGGACTGCACAACAGAGATTTACTAAATAAAAATAAGGAGAAAATTATATTTCTTAAATGTTTCTATAAATTATTATTATTATTTTAGAAGTAGGCTACATTATAGTACAGTCGTAATTTCTGTCAATTTCTTCGAGTTAAAAAGCGGACTTTTATTTTGACGGGTTGTAGTGAAGAGCTTTGTGTGTCAGTGTATTTGACAGTGGTTTTCTCAAATAAAATGATGAAAGGATTATTAATTGTTCTCTCAGTGTCAGTGAGGCTCTCAGTGTTTGTGTCCATGTCCTCAGATAGTGAGACTACAGGTGCTGTTAAACACTATGAGCGGTGTCAGCGTGCATACTTGAAGTACACGACACAACGCCGCTCATTCATTCAAAGAGAGACGTGCAAAACAAACAGATTATATTTTTATATAGTATTGTTTTTGCTCTTTAATAATCACAGACACTAGACCATGTCGTGATTTGACCGCTCTGTTTTTGATTTATTCATCAATACATAAAATCGCGGATTTTATGTGACATCTGCATTGTAAATTCATTGTCATGACTGGATTCTGGGATTCACTCCACATCACGGAAATCATAAGGCTTTAACCTTAAGTTATGAATGGGACATAACTGTATCTGCACGGAGGATGGTGTTCTGAAATATAGGTAGGCCTAATGTTCGATGTGTTTCCTCTTTTTGCAGCTGCTTTTCGACCACAGTTTTTGCGAACTGTCTATCCTCAAGGACAAATAAGCGTTCGTCTTTTCTATATTCAAAGTAACGTTAATCCCATACTGCCAATTTTAACTTATATTTCGACGTGGGATAGAGAGAACGGCCTCTGTCTCTGATGTTGTCTCCGCTGTATGTGTGGGTGGAGCAAGAGAACAGTTGGGTAGTGGGTAGTAAGAAACTGGGTAGTGTTCAGCAGGCCTGGGCACGCCCCCCCATGAAGCCACGTCATGAGACACAGATCGCAACAGGTTCGAAAGTCAGCATGGCAGAGCGGAGGCCTGTGGGTGGATTCCAGGTATGTGAAGAAAACAGGTAGAGGCAAGGATCTATGTGCAGATATTTAATGGAAAAACTAGAACAGACAAGAAGCCAAAAACCAAAGGGAACAAAGAACAGAATGGCAGGCAAACAGACAACCACTACATTCAACAACTCACAAAGAACTAAAGAAACACTAGGGCTGTATATATACACTGGAGGCTAACAAGCTGAACACGATAAGATACAAACTGACTACAAACACCATGGGAGACAAAACCTGACAAAAGTCCAAGACAAGGCCCAGAAAACGCAACAAAAACAAGAAAGAGCTGATTTGTGAGGAGAGCAATCACGCTTATTTTCTAAAACTCAAATAAAACCGAACACCTCAAAATTGCAAAAACAAAACAGCAATATCCTTCAAAAAGGTCTCTTCAGTATAACGGATAGATAAAATAATGTTAAGTACAAGTAAAAAGTCAAAGTCTTTGTTATGAGCCCAAGTCCTTAACAAGTTTGTTGTTTCCATTATGCCCTCTTGTGTTCTCTATGTGTATGTGTATGTTTGTGTTTCACTGGATGTGCTGGTTTCGGCTGGAGTCATGTCCTCATCTCATATATAAAACACCTGTGATGCAACTACTTGTTAAGGAACTCACATTCACGTAAAGTAGCCTTGTTGACAAGTTTGGGTAAGGGCAAAATGCACAAGATATAGTACTTTCAGTGCCCTGTAGTTGGCAATATCACGCCTTTTAGCAGAAATAAACTGCTGCAGAAAGCTAGATGTCATGCAAAATGTCATTTGTAACTGCAACACTCATTTAAAATGTAGTGGAGTAAAGAGTACAGATACTCATTCAAAAATGTAGTTAAGTAAAGAGTAAAAGTTGCAAATATATTTGGTACTCAGTACAACTACAAAGTAGGGTTGTCACGATACCATAAAAATGTCTTACGATACTACACCAGCTGTAGTATCACGATACCAAGCAGTATTGTGTTAATTTAAAATTCAATTCTACAAAATGAATCAAAATTTCATAAATAAATAGATGTAAATGAAAACAGACAATATTTTTCTCTGAATACTTAATTAGTGTGAATGAATGACTGGCTATTGTTATCCATGAAATGATCTAAACAAAACTCATCTTAGCACCGCACAGGAGCTGCATGAAGTGACATTTAGATGTGCATTTATACATTTAGACTGTATTTATAATTGCATAAATAAAGTTATGAGATTAATGTTTTAAATACTAAATTCTGAATATAGAAATATGTTGGAAAATAATGTAAAATGCCTACTTTTAGATGGGAAACTTAAAACGGCCAGCAGGTGGCAGAAGTAGAGTCATTCAAACGATTCTTTCAAAACGGCTGAATCCTTCAGGAGCGAATCAAATGACTGTTTTTATGAATGGCTCAGTGAATCAGTGGCAACGCAGATTTGGGTTCGAACACAGAAACGAAACAAAAACAGCACTCTTGCTCGTGTCATATTGCCGAACTGTCAGGAGCATTTTTTGCTCGCATATCTTGAAATTTCCAAGTTAGCAGCATGTATATTAAAACATAACATTATAAATGAATAAATATATAATGATAAGAACCAAGTGCAAAGCCGCTATGTTGATGAATGGAACTGCGTTCGTGATCGCAAAGATGCTTCCAGAAACAAACTAGTTCACCTGTTCTAGAAGTGGTCAAATGAATAAAACTGCGAAAATACTTTCTTGCAAGATATTATGATGTTGAATAAGTGATGCTTGATCTGCTGTTTTTTAAAATGACATCAGACGGTCTGAATCAGACCCTTTCTTCTGATAAACTGCAGCATGAACAACGACGTTCGAGTGAACTTCTCATTGCAAACTGAACTGAAGCGTCGGGAAACACTCAATACCATATAAAGCGTTTACACAGACTAAACTACACAGAGCACAGCAGAAAGACATTTGGCAATCAACTTATAATGTTTCTGCTGGCATGCATGTTCAAATGAACGTGTTAAACAGTGTTGCTGCCGTGCATACTACATATCTTACGGTACTACCTTATGGACGATACTACCGTTTAAAAAATGCGATGGCACCGCTGGTATTTTTAAGCTTTAGTATCGCGATACTACCGTAGTACCGGTGTATCGTGCAACCCTACTACAAAGTATCTGAAAAGATACTTAAGTAAAGTAATTAGTTACATTTACTCAAGTACTTTACACCTCTGCAGTAAGCATACTTTTCGTTTTAGGAGCGCTCGTCCTCCTAATTAAAAAAAAATAGGAGCACCTTCTGATCAAAAATTCTGATCAAAAATTAGCCTTCCTAATACGAGGTGATATTTGACTCCTTAAAGTGATTTACAGGGGCATTTACTTTATTCCTTTGGCATTTTTCTAATTTTATTAAAAGTAGGCCTATGTCAAATTCAATTTTTTTAATTTATAAGCTTTTAAGAATTTCTAATTTAAACAATATAATAAGAAGTAGAATAAGACAAATAAGTTAGCAATCATATGAAATTAGTATTAATAAAATATTAGTTTGCACTACAGAGGTGGCACAGAAGATCACAAAAGTGGCTTGTAGGTACGTTTAATGAGGCTCAGAGGTGGCATGAGTGCAGTTAAATTCATAAATTCATATTGAGATTAATGTTTTAAATATAAAATGTTGAATATAGAAATATTAAATGATTTAAATCAGTGGTTCCCAACCTGGGGGGGGGGGGGGGGGGGCTTCACAGCGGGGGCGCGGGAGCAGATATACTTTGAGGTAGGGCTGGGCGATAAAACGATAACTATAATTATATAGTGATATAATTTCAAGTTCGATAAATATTCAATTTAATGTTTATGCGGCAAAAGCGGAACAAAACAGCGCTACTCATTTGAACCGCGCCACACGGACCATATCCGCTCGGTTCAAACAGCGGCGCAGAGCAGATGTGTTTACTCACCGATCACGCAACCACTAAACAGCGCTGTGAGATCCAGTGAGAAGCGCTTGAATTCAGCCAAGAACACAAAAGACTGGTATAAACTAGTATCAGTCGATATCAGTCAACTGATATAAACTAGTTTAAATCCAGATAAAACAGCAGAAAAACACTGTGCAACGATACAGTCAGAAGGCTTTTCAATCTACAAATCACCATCGTTTACCATGGATTTACTGTAGTAACACTAACTGCACCATGGTATTGTGGCAGAAATGTGGGGTATTTATATCAAATTTATTATATTAATGTAGACGTGTATTAAAGGAGTAATGGAATGCAATACAGTATATTTGTGATTAAGCTATAGCTAGCGTTTTTGCATTTATAATAAATGTATTTAGACTACTGTTTTTCATATAAATAGGCTACCTAGAACCCATATAGTTGCCTTTTTACCACAGTATTGAGGTGCTATATGTGTGGTTTTAACTCTGGTTATCATGATGTAAATGTATGCTATTATGGAAGAACAATGATTTATTTTAATAAAACTCAAACAGTCAGAACATTTTTATTTCACCATATAAGAAAGGAGGTTGTTGCAATTTTTACAGATGTTACTGATTTTGATAATGAACATAAATTTACATCCGTTATTAAACAAACTAAATAGCCTTATGTTATTTATCTTATTTACACGACAGCATGTCATTTCTCTCTCTACATGGCATGGCAGAGATCTGCCCCGATATTCCTATATAGCTACATTATTACCTGAAGCTACTTGATGGCTCATGTCAAAATTATAATTCCACAATGTGCAAAATGCAAGATTTAAAGCTTTGTAAACCTAATGTAACATTACCACAAACAGTTATTAAAGATGAATGAAGAATAAACACCAACCTTCTTGTTCCTCGTGTTTTATTCTGCAGGGTTCTGGTTCCTCTTGATTTATTCTACCGGGTTCTGGTTCCTCTTGATTTATTCTACCGGGTTCTGCTTCCTCTTGATTTATTCTACCGGGTTCTGGTTCCTCTTGATTTATTCTACCGGGTTCTGGTTCCTCTTGATTTATTCTACCGGGTTCTGCTTCCTCTTGATTTATTCTACCGGGTTCTGCTTCCTCTTGATTTATTCTGCAGGTTTCTGGTTCCTCATAATTTATTCTACCGAGTTCTGCTTCCTCGTGTTTTATTCTCCAGGGTTCTGGTTCCTCTGGATTTATTCTACCGGGTTCTGGTTCCTCGTGTTTTATTCTGCAGGGTTCTGGTTCTGGTTCCTCTGTATTTATTCTCCAGGTTTCTGGTTCCTCGTGTTTTATTCTGCAGGGTTCTGGTTCCTCGTGTTTTATTCTCCAGGGTTCTGGTTCCTCTGGATTTATTCTCCAGGTTTCTGGTTCCTCGTGATTTATTCTACCGGGTTCTGGTTCCTCTTGATTTATTCTCCAGGTTTCTGGTTCCTCATGATTTATTCTACCGGGTTCTGGTTCCTCCTGTTTTATTCTCCAGGTTTCTGGTTCCTCCTGTTTTATTCTCCAGGTTTCTGGTTCCTCTTGATTTATTCTCCAGGTTTCTGGTTCCTCCTGTTTTATTCTCCAGATTTCTGGTTCCTCGTGTTTTATTCTGCAGGGTTCTGGTTCACTCGTGTTCTCTTCTTTAACAAACACCATCTTCACAGCAGCAGATCTCAGTTCAGATGATACTCCTCCAGACATTACTGCTTGCTTCAACACTTAGTCACGACTGTGAGGATCAGAATATTACAGAGATTTGCTGATCTGATTCAAAAACTGTATTTCTCTGTTTACAAAAACAACATTTCTAGCCGTTTGTATTTAGCCAGCATCAGGACAAAACAACAGAGAGCCCGGTGAATCTTCTTCCTCTGGGGTTTAATAATGTTTGGAAAACAAACACATGTGTTTTAGCTCCACCCGCTGGACTGGAGTGAAGTGGCGAGATGAGGGAAATAGTACGAGAGAAACACCTAGCAATCCGTTTTCATTCAGCATTGCATAATATTGTTACAACTAAAGGCAATCTTCTAAATGAGCAGCAAACAGCAAGGTAGTAGAAATAGTAGTCTACTGTAATAAGAAACTGGTTGTGTCTTGAGAAATGGGGCTAAATGCCCAACTTAAGAAAAACTGTGCTATTCACTGCGCCTAAAATGTATTATTGCAGAAAAAATATATACGTTGTATTGAACATTAATGGAGCAACATATTTTGTGTGAAAATAAATCATTCAAGTTATTTTTTTATAAATATATGAGGTGGCGGCACACAGTATTGATACAAATACTTCAGCTAAAATAATGTTTTTTAATATGTCTAAGTAAATACTTGTTCAAAACAATCACTTTAGCAAAGTTTGTACTATTTTCTGCTTATTTAGATAAATAAAATAATACATTTTTGTTCAATAAATATACTGTCATTAAAATATCTTAATATAAATCATATTTTAAAATACAGAAACAAATTAATTTTAAAATGTAAATATTCTGAAAACATTGAAGGATATGCCATAATAATTGAATATAGATTTACAGTAGTAACAACAAATTATATTTTATTATATGATATGATTTAAATATGATATTTCATTCTAAACATGGTGATTATCTCTGATATGGACACCCAACATAATATATGATATTTACCATCTGAATCTAATCATGTCATGTCAACAAATGGAAAAGTCACCCATCTATTAATTATCATGTTAATTAATATAGTTAATGTTAAAAACTGAAACCTTATTGTAAAGTGTTACTAAAGTTTTATATAATAATAATAATAATAATAATTTGTTACATTAGCACTTTTCTGGGTACTCAAAGTGCTTTACAAGGAAGGGGGGGATCTCCTCATCCATCACCAGTGTGCAGCATCCACCTGATGATGTGACGGCAGCTATAGTGCGCCAGAACACCCACCACACTCTTACTGGTGGAGAGGAGACAGGGTGATGAAGCCAATCAGTGTATGGGGATGATTAGGAGGCCATATTGTTCTGTGTGTGATTCACAAGCTGTGTCCCAATTCAAAGACTGCATCCTTCGTAGGACGGATCCTCCGAAGGATGCGACCGACGTGGCCACTCCGAGTCTACCCAGCCGGCATTTCAACGTCGGGTACCATGGTTGAATCAACGTTAGATTATGTTTCGATTTTGCAAATTGGATTAATGTTGATATTGTGACGTTGTCTCACCATGAAATCATGACGTTGTTTCACCGTCTTACCTTCAGCATGGGTGAATTAAGGTCGTTCTGTAGACGTTGGATTAACGTTGAATTATGTGTTGATTTTGCAAATTGAATCAACGTTGATATTGTGACATTGTTTTACCGTCGTATTTTCAACATGAATGAATACACAACTGTACGTTCAATTATAACCTAGTTTGCATTTAGATCAACACTGTACACATACATAAAGCTTAAAAATCAAATGACTGGCAGCAATGGCTTTACAATCAACTTCAATAAACTACCACACGCTGAAAATGGTAAAACAGCAGTTTTATTTTGGAAACATACAGTATAAAACAGATGAAAATAATCCCAAACTTTAGCTTGCAGTGTTTGTGCTTGGATGTATTGTTAAAAACCTGTATGTTACGGGGCTGACGAGACGAGAGACAGGTGGATCCATTCGCAAGGCTTTATTATTAAACATGGTCAATACAGGCAGGGTCAGACAGTAGCAAACAGGTATGGCATGGGCAAAACACAAGAATAATCCAAGGCAAGCGTGGGTCGGAGATCGGCGTACAGTATCCAGAGAGCTAGGCAGAGAGATAGTCCAAGGTAACGAGCAATAATCCAACACGAGGTAATCAGAGTCCAAAGGGCAAGGCAGAGAGAATAAACCAGACGACAAGAGCAGGAATCAAACACGGGAAGACAAACTAAGGATACTAGGAAACGCTTGGTATGCAGACTGGCTAACAATACTCGGCAGAGTATGAGGGAAAGTCCATGGCTTAAATAGTGCGTGGGTGTGTGTGTGATTGGGTGATGGTGATTGTGAGATTGTTTTCAGGTGCAAGCGAGATAATGGTGAACAGCTGTGTGGGTGCAGTGGATGATGGGAAATGTAGTCTAAGAGTGATCTGTAACTGTGTGTGTGGTGTGAAAGTCCATGTGGTGGGTGAGTGACTGGAAGTTCATGGCTTGGAATCGTGACATAGCCCCCCCCCAAGGAGCGGCTTCCAGAAGCTCCTAAAAGATCCAGGGTGGAGCGGGCGGAGCAGGAGCCCACCAGGGCGGAGCAGACGGACCTGGGGCCCACCGGGGCGGAGCGGACGGACCTGGAGCCCACCGGGGCGGAACGGACGGACCTGGAGCCCACCGGGGCGGAGCGGACGGACCTGGAGCCCACCGGGGCGGAGCGGACGGGACCAGAGCCCACCGGGGCGGAGTAGATGGGACTGGAGCCCTCCAGGGCGGAGCGGACGGAGCTGGAGCCCGCCAGGGCGGAGCGGACGGAGCTGGAGCCCGCCAGGGCAGATCAGAGGGGACCAGAGCCCCCCAGGGCGGAGCAGATGGACCTGGGACCCACCAGGGTAGAGCAGACAGACCCGGAACCCACCAGAGCGGAACAGATGGGACCAGGACCCACCAGAGCGGAGCAGATGGACCCAGAACCCACCAGGGCGGAACAGACGGAACCAGAGACCACCGCAGGGAAGCAAACTGGGCAGGTAGCCCTGACAGCACCTGGAAGTAGAGGAGCATAAGGACAAACAACACAGGGAGAGCTGAGACAGACAACACTGGGAGAACAGAGACAGACAAGACAGGGAGAGCCTTCCTAGTCTCAGGAGCCGTGGCAGAGCAGTTCTGGGAATCGCAGGCGGCCTCCATAGCCGTGCCAGGGCAGGACAGGAAATCCCAGACGGCCTCCGTAGCCCTGACTGGGCCGGACAGGGAATCACCGACGGCCTCCTTAGCCGTGTCAGGACAGGGCGAAAGTTCATAGACGGCCGCCGTGGCCGGGACAGGACAGGGCGAGAGTTCATAGATGGCCTCCGTGGCCGGGACAGGACAGGGCGAGAGTTCATAGACGGCCTCCGTGGCCGGGACAGGACAGGGCGAGAGTTCATAGATGGCCTCCGTGGCCAGGGCAGGACAGGGCGAGAGTTCATAGACGGCCTCCGTGGCCGGGACAGGACAGGGCGAGAGTTCATAGATGGCCTCCGTGGCCGGGGCAGGACAGGGCGCGAGTTCATAGATGGCCTCCATGGTCGGGGCAGGACAGGGCGAGAGTTCATAGATGGCCTCCCTGGCCGTGACAGGACAGGATGAGAGCTCACAGACGGCCTTCTTAGCCGTGACAGGACAGGGCAAGGGTTCACAGACGGCCTCCATAGCCGTGACAGGACAGGATGAGAGCTCACAGACGGCCTTCTTAGCCGTGACAGGACAGGGTGAGAGCTCAATGACGGCCTTTATAGCCGTGACATGACAGGGTGAGAGTTCATGGATGGATACCACCGACACCTCTGGAGGTTCTGCAGCTAACGCCGCCACCTCTGGAGGTTCTACGGTGATACCAGGACCAGGTGAGAGTCTATTGCTGGGCGCCACCACCTTACCAGGGGCTGAGGCGAGCACCACCGCTTGGGGAGGTTCTGCGGCCGATGCCTTCCCCTGGGGCAGTACCGTGGTGGTGTACGTGGCCCAAATGCAACATAGTGCTATCCCCACCCTGGGAAGCGCTTCAGACAGGGTAATCAGTTCATAGACAGGAGGGTCAGAGTGAGTGGATTTGGGGATGCCAGCGGCGCGTACAGACACCAGTGGGACATCCCTCACACTAGACATCAGACTGGGGTACCGAAAGACTGACCTTGATGAACTGGGTGCAACAGACAGGGCATGACGAGATTCTGGCAGATCAACTGAGACGTGCTGTGACTCTGGCGGAGCAGCTGAGACGTGCTGTGACTCTGGCGGAGCAGCTGAGACGTGCTGTGACTCTGGCGGAGCAGCTGAGACGTGCTGTGACTCTGGCTGGTCAGCTGTGACGTGGCGTGACTCTGGCTGGTCAGCTGTGACGTGGCGTGACTCTGGCTGGTCAGCTGTGACGTGGCGTGACTCTGGCTGGTCAGCGGTGACGTGGCGTGACGATCAACGGTGGCTTGGCTTGACTTGTGATGATTAGCTGTGCTTTGGCTTGACTTGTGACGATCAACTGTGGCTTGGCTTGACTTGTGACGATCAACTGTGGCTTGGCTTGACTCACGGAGATCACTGGTGGCTTGGCTTGACTTGTGATGATCAACTGTAGCTTGGCTTGACTCATGACGATCAACTGTGGCTTGGCTTGACTCACGGAGATCACTGGTGGCTTGGCTTGACTTGTGATGATCAACTGTGCTTTGGTTTGACCTTTTAACATCGGCTGTGACCTGACTTGGCTTCTTAACATCAGTTGGGACTTGACTGGGCTCTTTAACAGTAGCGATGATCTGACTTGTCTCTTTAACAGCAGCGGTGACTTGATTTGACTCTTTAACAGCAGCGGTGACTTGACTTGACTCTTTAACAGCAGCGGTGACTTGACTTGACTCTTTAACAGCAGCGGTGACTTGACTTGACTCTTTAACATCAGCTGGGAACTGACCTGGCTTGTGATTGGCCGCAATGCCGCTACGGGGTGTTGTTGTTGCCGCCATTTTGTGAGCGTGATCTAGCGTGGCTGTGTCCACACAATTGGGTGCGGTGTCTCATTCCTCCGCGACCCCCACAGTGAACGAAGAGCCAACACATAGCAAAGCATAGTCCAGAAACTGACTGAGAGATGAACGGGGACCCTCACGGATTAGCTGTGACTTCAGCGGCTGATTAATGCCCTCACAAAAGAAGTCTATGAGTACACAGTCCGGCAGATCAGAGAAATGGGCGAGGTCTAAATATTCTTGTATATAATCCTCGAGTGGTCGAGAGCCCTGCTCGAGGTGTAACAACATCCTTGCAATGTCCATACCTGGCCAATATCCACATGAAAAGCCGCTGGATCCTTTTGTGGCCGAGTATTCTGTTACGGGGCTGACGAGACGAGAGACAGCTGGATCCATTCGCAAGGCTTTATTATTAAACATGGTCAATACAGGCAGGGTCAGACAGTAGCAAACAGGTATGGCATGGGCAAAACACAAGAATAATCCAAGGCAAGCGTGGGTCGGAGATCGGCGTACAGTATCCAGAGAGCTAGGCAGAGAGATAGTCCAAGGTAACGAGCAATAATCCAACACGAGGTAATCAGAGTCCAAAGGGCAAGGCAGAGAGAATAAACCAGACGACAAGAGCAGGAATCAAACACGGGAAGACAAACTAAGGATACTAGGAAACGCTTGGTATGCAGACTGGCTAACAATACTCGGCAGAGTGTGAGGGAAAGTCCATGGCTTAAATAGTGCTTGGGTGTGTGTGTGATTGGGTGATGGTGATTGTGAGATTGTTTTCAGGTGCAAGCGAGATAATGGTGAACAGCTGTGTGGGTGCAGTGGATGATGGGAAATGTAGTCTAAGAGTGATCTGTAACTGTGTGTGTGGTGTGAAAGTCCATGTGGTGGGTGAGTGACTGGAAGTTCATGGCTTGGAATCGTGACACTGTAAAATCCAAATATAATATTTAAAGACTCAGTGTTTGTACCATAACATGCATATTTTGTGCTGCACTTGCAAGAGAAACCTTTGAACTTCTTTTGACTGAAACCAAATGGCTGTCATCATTAAATGGCTGGATGTCTAAGTGGTGCCCGCAAAACAACATAGGTTTTATAGACAATTGGACGAGTTTTTGGGGCAGACCTGACCTGTTGAAAAGAGATGGTGTTCATCCCTCCTGGGGTGGTGCCGCTATTCTCTCTAGAAATTTGGCACATAGTCTTAGAGTTCATACTTGACTAACTGGGGCCCAGGTCAGGAAGCAGACAGACTGGCTAAACCGACCGTCTGCTAGCCGCCTCACGTCACAGAAGTCAGTTAATTCTCAGCACATAGAGACTCCTTCACCTAGATATCACACTATAGAGACTGTGTCTGTTCCCTGAACTAGAAAATACAGAAAACGTCAAAAACTATTTATGAGTAACCATTTAATTGATGTTCAACAAATAAAAAATGTTTACAATACACAGAAACAATTTATAAAACTTGGTTTACTGAATATCAGGTCCCTTTCTACAAAAGCACTTTTTGTAAATGATTTGATTAATGATCATAACCTAGATTTGCTCTGTTTGACAGAAACATGGCTAAAACCAGATGAATACATTATTTTAAATGAGTCCACCCCCCAAGATTACTGTTACAAAAATTAGCCGCGTCCAAAAGGCAAAGGGGGAGGTGTTGCTACAATTTTTAACAGTATTCTCAGTATTTCTCAGAAGACAGGCTTTAAGTATAACTCCTTTGAAGTAATGGTGCTTCATATAAAATTATCTAGAGAAAAAAGTATTAATGATAAATCCCCCGTAACGTTTGTACTGGCTACTGTATACAGGCCACCAGGGCACCATACAGACTTTATTAAAGAATTTGCTGATTTTCTATCAGAGTTAGTGCTGGCTGCAGATAGAGTCCTAATTGTGGGTGATTTTAATATCCATGTTGATAATGAAAAAGATGCATTAGGATCAGCATTCATAGACATTCTGAACTCTATTGGGGTTAGACAACACGTTTCAGGACCTACTCATAGTCGAAATCATACTCTAGATTTAATACTGTCACATGGAATTGATGTTAATGGTATTGAAATTCTGCAGCAAAGCGATGATATATCAGATCATTATCTAGTCTTGTGTGAACTCCATATAGTTAAAGCTGTAAATTCAACTCCTTCTTATAAATATGGTAGAACCATCACTTCTACCACAAAAGACTGCTTTGTAAGTAATCTTCCTGATTTATCTCAATTCCTCAGCATATCCAACAGCTCAGAACAACTTGATGATGTAACAGAAACTATGAACTCTCTCTTTTCTAGCACTTTAGATACAATTGCTCCTTTACGCTTAAGGAAGATTAAGGGAAAGAGTCCAACACCGTGGTATAATGAGCACACTCGCACTCTAAAGAGAGCAGTCCGGAAAATGGAGCGCAGCTGGAGGAAAACAAAACTAGAGGTATTTCGTTTAGCCTGGCGGGAAAGTACCCTATCCTACAGAAAAGCTTTAAAAACTGCTAGATCTGATTACTTTTCGTCTCTTTTAGAACAAAACAAACATAACCCCAGGTATTTATTCAATACAGTGGCAAAATTAACAAAAAATAAAGCATCAACAGGTGTTGACATTTCCCAACAGCACAGCAGTAATGATTTTATGAACTACTTTACTTCCAAGATTGATACTATTAGAGATCAAATTGTAACCATGCAGCCGTCAGCTATATCATCACATCAAATAGTGTACTATAGATCCCCTGAGGAACAATTCCACTCATTCTCTACTATAGGAGAGGAAGAATTGTATAAACTTGTTAATTCATCTAAACCAACAACATGTATGTTAGACCCTATTCCATCTAAACTACTAAAAGAGGTGCTTCCAGAAGTCATAGATCCTCTTTTGGCTATTATTAATTCGTCATTGTCATTAGGATATGTCCCCAAAAAGTTTAAATTGGCTGTTATTAAGCCTCTCATTAAAAAACCACAACTTGACCCCAAAGATCTAGTTAATTACAGACCGATCTCGAATCTCCCTTTTCTGTCAAAGATATTAGAAAAGGTTGTATCCTCACAATTATATTCCTTCTTAGAGAAAAATGATATCTGTGAGGATTTCCAGTCAGGATTTAGACCGTATCATAGTACTGAGACTGCTCTCATTAGAGTTACAAATGACCTGCTCTTATCATCTGATCGTGGTTGTATCTCTCTATTAGTTCTACTGGATCTTAGCGCTGCGTTCGACACTATCGATCACAACATTCTTTTGAATAGACTAGAAAACTTTGTTGGCATTAGTGGAAGTGCATTAGCATGGTTCAAATCGTACTTATCTGACCGCCATCAATTCGTAGCAGTGAATGAAGAGGTATCATATCGATCACAAGTGCAGTATGGAGTTCCTCAAGGCTCAGTACTAGGACCGTTACTTTTCACGCTTTACATGTTACCCTTGGGAAATATCATTAGGAAACACGGGGTTAGCTTTCACTGTTATGCTGATGACACTCAGCTCTATATTTCTTCACGGCCTGGTGAAACACACCAAATTGAGAAACTTATGGAATGCATAGTCGATATAAAAAACTGGATGACGAGTAATTTCTTACTGCTAAATTCTGAAAAAACAGAGGTGTTACTTATCGGACCTAAAACCCCCACAAGTAATAACCTAGGACACTGTCTAACACTTGATGGCTTCTCTGTAAATTCCTCGTCATCAGTCAGGAACCTAGGTGTGCTATTTAATAGTAATCTCTCCTTTGACAGCCACGTTTCTAGCATTTGTAGAACTGCATTTTTTCATCTTAAAAATATATCTAAACTGAGACCTATGCTCTCAATGTCAAATGCAGAAATATTAATTCATGCGTTTATGACCTCAAGGTTAGATTATTGTAATGCTTTATTGGGTGGTTGTTCTGCGCGCTTAATAAACAAATTACAGATGGTTCAAAATGCAGCAGCTAGAGTTCTTACTAGAACCAGGAAGTATGAGCACATTAGCCCGGTTCTGTCAACACTGCACTGGCTCCCTACTAAACATCGTATAGATTTTAAAATCTTGTTAATTACTTATAAAGCCCTGAATGGTTTAGCTCCTCAGTACTTGAGCGAGCTCCTATCGCATTATAGTCCTTCACGTCCACTGCGTTCTCAAAACTCTGGCCATTTGATAATACCTAGAATATCAAAATCAACTGCGGGCAGCAGATCTTTTTCCTATTTAGCGCCCATACTCTGTAACAATCTACCAAACACTGTTCGGGAGGCAGACACACTCTGTCAGTTTAAATCTAGATTAAAGACCCATCTCTTTAACCTGGCGTACACATAACACACTAATACACTTCTATTATTCAAATCCGTTAAAGGATTGTTAGGCTGCATTAATTAGATCAACCGGAACCGGGAACACTTCCCATAACACATGATGTACTTGTTACATCGTAAAAAGATTGACATCTACGCTAATATTAGTCTGTTTCTTTCTTATTCCGAGGTCACTGCAGTCACCAGATCAGATGGTGGATCAGCACCTAGAGACGACCTCTACAGCCCTGAACGTCAGCGGAGACCAGGACACCTAGATGAGCCCCAGAGACAGACCCCCAGTGAGGACCCCGTCACCTAGAGAGCCATCAGGAAAAGACCTCGGGAACCTGTTGAGCCATCCAATCTGACTTTGCAGCAGTTGGAATTGAACTGCTGTGTCGTCTGGCCAGAGGAGAAATGGCCCCCCGACTGAGCCTGGTTTCTCCCAAGGTTTTTTTCTCCGTTCTGTCACCGATGGAGTTTTGGTTCCTTGCTGCTGTCGCCTCTGGCTTGCTTAGTTGGGGACACTTCATTTCCAGCAATATCGTCGACTTGATTGAACAAAATTTTTTTTGAACTGAACTTAGCTGGACGATGCCATCACTGAATTCAACAATGAAATGCCTTTAACTGAAAATTGAGTGTTTAATCTTGTCATTTTACATTATTGACACTATTTTCCCATTTTGATATTGTGCAGTTGCTTTGTCACAATTTGTATTGTTAAAAGCGCTATATAAATAAAGGTGACTTGACTTGAAACCAGTTGATCTTTTATTTTGGTGGAAATCTATAGTTTCTGTGAAAACATGTTTTACTAATGTGTCTCATTTACAAGAGATTTGAAAAAACTTTACTCAAATAAAGATTAAACTAAAATGTATTAACATTAATTTATATTTAATTTCGTGATTCCTCTGCGCACCACTAGAGGGAGCCTGAGTAGCACTAGTGGTGCTCATACCACACTTTGAGAATCACTGCTTTAAACAATCTTAATTCGTTTAAATTTGCGATTATATGATATTTAGAAAACATGAACAGAGTATGTTATCTTTGAGACTATTATACGATTAAAAATATAACACAATGCATGGCATTCACATCAGAAAAATGTGAAAAATCTCTAAGACAGACATTAACGTAACATAACTTACTAGCAACACACAACAACATTAGCATCTGTGATAAAGCAATACACACACACACACAGGTATTTATCTTCTGCAGGTTAACATTGTCATTTACCCATTTGTAAACTCTGGTAACATTATACTTTACTACTTTTGAAAGGTAAGATTTTCTTACCTGATTTTGTCCGTGTGTTTGCAGGACCTCGCAGATCACACCTGACCCTTCCTGTGTTCACATTCTAGTTTTTGTTCTCCGTTGACATGTCACGACTCAAATTCGCTCAAAATAAAAATTTAACAGGCAAATATTTATATTATAAATAATTCGTAACCGACTGAGCAATCTCAACGAGCAGCAGCTCACACACAAACACAGTCAGTCAGCCGCCTCACTCAGAAAGACGATAATAACGGTCATATTTTCAAACTGAGAAAGGCGGAACAGTTTCATTGGCCAGTTTCCTGGATGACAGCCAGATTAACCAATCATGATCAAAGAAATAAGGTAAACGCAGTGAAATGTATTTAGTTTTATTGTTGTTAATGATGATAATATTTTAACATACCTTTAGATTTTAGAATAGGTTTAACGATCAAAATATTGTAAAATGCTAATAAAATAATAATAATGATCTTAAATAATTTAGTAATAATAATTTAAAAGGCAGAAATTTATTTTGTTTGCTGGTGAAGACATTAAGTTGATTCAACATACAGTTCTTGTAAAAAACAAATCAACATTGATTTACAAGTGTTGTTGGTAACCTTTTTTCAACGTTGTTTCAATGTTGAAACAACAACTAACCTTATTTCAACCATATTTCAACGTTGAAGGTCGGTCATGTGCCGGCTGGGCACCTATTATCATCCCTGTTTTGATTTCAGCAAATAATTTTGAGCAAACCCATACAACGTGATTAATATTCATGAACCCAGCAGCTCATTAATACTTAGTGTGTTTTATATTGTTATTAGTGGTATAATTCGTAGTTTTGTTATCTTATCAATTTTTTCCCCCTTTTTTTTATAGAAACACTAAATTACAAACAATATCTTAATAAACTACATGAAACAAAGACTAATATTGCAAAGAACCAGCTATCACAGATGAACAACATGAAACATAAATTGTTCATTTTTATTTATTTTTTTCAACAGATTATGATTAGATCAGGTACTGGGGAGCTTTCCTATTGATTTCATTAAAAATCTGTGAAATGGTCCATTTTAAATATATTTACTTGACATTTTTATTGCTTTTGCTTTTATTTATCTTATCTTCTAAAAACGATTTTTTTTTTTTTTTTGCCATTGTATACATTTTATAGGTATTTCATTAACTTTAAATATCCACTTAATATTTTTTACAAATTTTTTCCTAACCCATGAATTTGACATTATTTGCATTTTAATCTAATTTAGATTAATAATTCACCTCTTTTTATTAGCGCGCGAAAAGGACTTTTATTTTGGTCTGGCGACGTGACGTCATAAGCCTGCGTCGCGCGCCTGCATCAGAGCTGCAGAAAGGTTTGTGTTTTTAAAGCATTTTGTTAATGTGTTAATCCATATATACTGTTCAATCAATTCTATAGATTTACAAACAATGCAGAAAGAATTATTGAGGGCAACATTGCAATGCTTTATTCTGTTATTATATAATTTAATCTGATATCTGCACGCCCTGTATCGTGAATCTGTTTAGTGTGAAGTTCAGTTCCTGCAAGCAGTGATAGACAAACAGAGCTTTTCCGAAACTCAATTGAACCAAATGATTCACAAAATGATTCAGTGAATCGACTCTCTTGAATCACCGCGCGCGAGACACAGCTGCTCAAAACAAGTGATGATAACTTTACAAACCAGCTTTTTAGGTGAAAGTGTGATATATAATATAATTAAAAAGTAAATGAATACCAAATATAAGTCATAACTAAATACAAAATGTCTGTATAATGTGTTCTTTTATTCAATTGCAGTGCGACTGCATTTGGTTTTTATTCAAGTGATTTAATGTCATTAACTCTGACTTTGAGTCCCTTACTAGTGCACTGACCACTGAACTAGTGCACTGACCACTGAACTAGTGCACTGAACACTGAACTAGTGAGCTGACCACTGAACTAGTGCGCTGAACACTGAACTAGTGAGCTGACCACTGAACTAGTGCGCTGACCACTGAACTAGTGCGCTGACCACTGAACTAGTGAGCTGACCACTGAACTAGTGAGCTGACCACTGAACTAGTGCGCTGACCACTGAACTAGTGAGCTGACCACTGAACTAGTGCGCTGACCACTGAACTAGTGCGCTGACCACTGAACTAGTGAGCTGACCACTGAACTAGTGCGCTGACCACTGAACTAGTGCGCTGACCACTGAACTAGTGCGCTGACCACTGAACTAGTGAGCTGACCACTGAACTAGTGCGCTGACCACTGAACTAGTGAGCTGACCACTGAACTAGTGAGCTGACCACTGAACTAGTGCGCTGAACACTGAACTAGTGAGCTGACCACTGAACTAGTGAGCTGGTGTTCCTGTGGCTCAGTGGTAGAGCTTTGCGTTAGCAGCGCAAAAGGTTGTGGGTTCGATTCCCAGGGAACACACATAGTGATAAAACATGTATAGCCTGAATGCACTGTAAGTCGCTTTGGATAAAAGCGTCTGCTAAATGCATAAATGTAAATGACCACTCTGAACTAGTGCACTGACCACTGAACTAGTGCACTGACCACTGAACTAGTGTGCTGACCACTGAACTAGTGAGCTGACCACTGAACTAGTGCACTGACCACTGAACTAGTGCACTGACCGCTGAACTAGTGAGCTGACCGCTGAACTAGTGCGCTGACCGCTGAACTAGTGCGCTGACCGCTGAACTAGTGAGCTGACCGCTGAACTAGTGCGCTGACCGCTGAACTAGTGAGCTGACCACTAAAATAGTGCGCTGACCACTGAACTAGTGAGCTGACCACTGAACTAGTGCACTGACCACTGAACTAGTGCGCTGACCACTGAACTAGTGCGCTGACCACTGAACTAGTGAGCTGACCACTGAACTAGTGCGCTGACCACTGAACTAGTGCGCTGACCACTGAACTAGTGAGCTGACCACTGAACACTGAACTAGTGAGCTGACCACTGAACTAGTGAGCTGACCACTGAACTGGTGAGCTGACCACTGAACTGGTGAGCTGACCACTGAACTAGTGAGCTGACCACTGAACTAGTGAGCTGACCAGTGAGCTGACCACTGAACTAGTGAGCTGACCACTGAACTAGTGAGCTGACCACTGAACTAGTGCGCTGAACACTGAACTAGTGAGCTGACCACTGAACTAGTGAGCTGACCACTGAACTAGTGAGCTGACCACTGAACTAGTGCACTGACCACTGAACTAGTGCGCTGACCACTGAACTAGTGAGCTGACCACTGAACTAGTGAGCTGATTGAGATGCATTCAGTATTTAATTTGCATTTTTGTTTTCTCTCATAATGTTGAACAGGACGAAGTATTCAAACACAGAAAAGCTCCTGCTGAAGCAACAGAGATATATGTGACTCACGATTATAAAGATGGAGATTATTAAAGAGGAGAGTGAAGACTTAAAGATTGAAGAAACATTCAGAGTCAAACAAGAAGAGACTGAGAAACAAACAGGTTGGTTTTCATTCTCAAAGCTGAACTCACTCATTTGATCCTTATTAAAATGTCCAGCTCTGATGTTTTTGAAGAATGAGTTTCTAAAAACAGTGGCTAGGTCATGTCCACTTAGTCTAGGAGTGCTGTAAAAAGAACAGTCAGAGGGGGATATAGCTCACCAAGAGATGAAATTTACGTTCCCATCCTCATAACGTGTTTTTGAATGTAGACGGTGAAAGGAAGACAGAACGACAGGTATAGTACATCCAACAGCTGAAATGTAGACATGGGCTGCATCCGAAAATCCGAAATCGCATACTTCCCTACTATATAGTATGCGAAAAACAGTAAATATATATTTTCAAATAAAATATTTTCATACACAAATATGAAGGAAGGAATTTTATTTCACTCTTTACAGGGTATCTGCAGAATTTTTTTAAATAAATTTAAGGCAATTTATGACCCATTTTAAGAGCTGCACAAGTAAAATGAACACCGTGTGAGCGGGGTTGGACAATGTCTATGGTAATAGAGTATCGAGCCATACAACTACATGATCAGTTCAGAAACAGGTTTTCACAAAAACAAAAATCTAATACAACAGCATTTCAGCCTTTAGACCATTTTTATGAAAAGGGATAAATCAAGCATATAAATTGTTAATTTAACACGTATAAATATTACTGTCTTAATTGTTTAGAAGGCACATTAACTTCTTTCTCATTTAGAACTCTGTGTTTGCGGAGTTGATATTTGCATTGATCTGACCATAAATGGCATTCATTCTCTGCCATGAGGTGGCGCTTTAGGAGCGCTGAAATATTGCGGTTTCCCCGCAACACAAAGCAGCTCCACGCTCATAAAAGCTGCTTAATCAGGAATTATAGCTCAAAGGAAATTAAATTGCCAATGACACGTTTCTGAGGACAGTCGGTTCCCTTCAGATACATTCAAATAAAGACATCCGCGCTGCGTTTTGATTTGAAAAGTGCAGCTCATATTTATTCAATGACATCATTGCCTTTTGAAGTTGAATCCAGTATCGTGACTCTTGTCTTTCCGTCCCCAACTGTAGAACTCTTGAAAATATAATTACATTTATTATACCATTTAACGTATTTAAAACTTTTTATGGCCTTAAGTTTGATACAACTCACTTTAGGAGTTTTTAAGAACCCGCGGGGAGGTAGCCCGTCGGGCAGGGCAGTGATACATTTTTGTAGCCCGACTGGAAAACACAATAGCCCCGGGACGTCGGGCTAGCGATTTTGTGAGCCCTGGATCCTCTGGTCTTAACTAATTATCGTCCTATCTCTAAGCTTCCTTTTCTATTGAAGGTATTGGAGAAGGTTGTTTTTCATCAACTTTCTTCTTTTTTTTTAAAGCATAATGACATATTAGATAGGTTTCGGTCCGGGTTCAGAGCACAGCACAGAATCTGCTCTTTTGAAAGTGTTAAATGATCCGTTACTGGCTGTTGACTCTGGAAAATGTGTTGTTTTGCTTCTTTTGGACTTAAGTGCAGCCTTCGACACTATTGATCACACTATTTTGCTGAAACGTCTTGAGCAGTATGTCGGCATCAGGGAACAGCTTTAAACTGGTTTGCGTCCTATCTTGAGGGGAGAACGTTCTCTGTAGAAATTGATAACATCACTTCCTCTTCTGCTGCATGTACATGTGGTGTCCCACAAGGATCTGTTTTAGGCCCTCTTCTGTTTTCTCTCTATCTCCTTCCTTTGGCTAATATTTTTTGTAAGCATCAGACTTCGTATCATTGTTACGCAGATGATATACAGTTTTATCTACCTTTTAAGTCTGATGAGAATACATCCCTCCAGCCATTATTTGATTGTTTGGGTTAAGTTAAAAGTTGTATGGCGGATAACTTCCTTCAATTAAATGATTCTAATTAAATTAACTAAGACTGAAGTGTTAGTTTTTGGATGTCCGGATTTTGCAATACCCTCTCAAACACTTTGGCTCCTATAACTAACACTGTAGGTTTTCATGCAAGAAATCTGGGAGTTATTTTTTGACCCATCACTTAAATTTGACAAACAAATAAATTCAGTTGTCAAATCAGCATTCTTCCAGTTTAGGATGATTGTCAAAATCAAATCTTTTCTTTCATTTAAAGATTTAGAAACTGTTATCCATGCATTTATCCAGACTCGACTACTGTAATTCATTGTATTTGGGGGTTGCTCAATCTTGTTTGTCTGGCCTTCAGTTGGTCCAGAATTCTGCGGCCAGATTTTTAACAAAAACTAGGAAGAGGGAAAGTATCACTCCTGTTTTGGTTGGTTTGCATTGGCTCCCCATTGAATATAGAATCCAATTCAAGATATTACTATTTGTTTATAAGTCCCTCACAGGCTTGGCACCAAACTATTTATCTGATCTTCTTTCCCACTATCACACCAACAGGTCTTTAAGGTCAACAAACGCTTTGCTGTTGTTGTCTGTTCCCAAGATGCGTTTAAAACTTAAGGGGGATCGGCCATTCTCTGTGGCAGCACCTCAGTTGTGGAATAACTTGCCTCTTTACTTGCGATCAGCCACTTCTCTTCAGGTATTCAAATCATCAGTAAAGACATATCTTTTTAAAAATGCTTATGGGCTGGAGTAATTGCTGTATACAGTTTTATTGTGTGTATATTTAGTGTGGTGCAGACCTGCCAACCTGTACGCATTTTGCGTAGCGGGCACGCATTTTGACCTCAAAGTACGCAGGTACGATTTGTCACTTTAACCTACGCAAAAACCTGGTGACGCCTTTGCGCACGCACAGTAGCCTACTTAAATCATGTAACAGCAACGAAAGAGGACTTCGACCAATCAGAGCGCTGGGTTCATTCCCCATCTAACAAGTGGGATGATTGACAAATGCGTAGACCTATCATTAAAAAGAAACTGCAAATAGACAGCTCGGTCTCGTGCCTTTTTACTCCCGCCGATTTGTTAAAAGAGGACAGTACACACGGTACTTACAACTAAGGTAAACGGGTTGTGGTGGATGTGGAAAGTTAAAATATTGAGTTGAGTTAACTTAATCCTCTGGAGTGACGTGATCGTATTCTATACAAACTGTGAATAAAATAAAAGCACACATTCATATTCAGCCAGATCTGCTGCGGTTTATTTGTGTTCATATAGCTGCACTCACTGAACAGCGTCCTAATATTAGGGCTTTTAAAAGCCAAGTGTGCATACTTGGATAAATACTGATATATTTGCACTAGAACTTCGCCCGTGACTAATAAACCTTTAAAAAAGTCTTACCGGAATCATATCTGCTCGCGCAGCTGCTGACAGAGCAGACAGTTACCATGTTTGGGTAACAGCTTCACAAACAGTCTTTCAACTACACAGTATTATTTCTGTCTTACAGTCACTCATATTATCACAGAAATACTGGGATCAAAGTTAATAGTTCAGATATTAACACTGATGTTTATGGTAGCGATCAAAATAGACCTTTTGAAAGTTAATTGGCGCTTCAAATAACATTTGTGTCGATTACATTGTTTTGCCACTAGGTGGCGACAAGTGACTTAAAAAACTATTTGTGATTGAATCAAGAGATTCGTTCAAAAACACTGATTCATCAGTAAAGAAACAAGTGAAGTATTTATGAGTGAGACATTAAATCATTCATTCAAACCACTTTTTCATAATTTTAATATTAACTAAATATATTATAAATGTATATTAATTTAAATGTTTAATAATTCGTTCAAATTAAACACTTTTAAATAGACTGCAGCAATAATATTTTGTCACACATTATTTTGCTTCGTGGGAGAATCGTGATCTCTGTTTGAGACAAAAAAAAATAGTGATTCTCAATTTATCCAGAATCGTGCAGCTGTAGTATGTGACTGAGTGCATACCTTTGGGAAATATTTAACATGAATAACGTTATCCTAACACTACATATGATATATACTACATATGATATATGCACAAGTGATGATATTACTGCGCCGAGGTCGAAGTGCTGCAAAGTGCTCTTCCGCCACACATTATAGTTATCATTTTTATCCGCTTAGGAAATCGCCACGTTTTATTTTGTGTCGCCATACTTACTCGTGTAACTACTCATGTAAACGTCTTTAAATAGGGAAAACATGGAAGTGTTTGGTGGCTTCTAAATTTATCCCAGTTTGGATCCTAAGAAATGAATGGTGCTAAGCTAAATGCTAGCATAGTGGTGCCGCGCGCTAGAGCAATTAAGTGCACGGACTGAGACGGGAGACGTACATATCAACTCGTCTAATTTGAGGGAAGAACATATTGGAATATGGAAAAACGGTGGCGTATTCCTTTAATGTACAGTAATATTAGTATCACTCAGCTCAAGTGGAGGCAGCGCTAAGCCTGTTTCAAGACGGAGAAACACCTCGCGTTTCGCCCGTCAGCTGCTTCATAGATTCGAGTGTTGAAATGAAGATTTACAGTGGTTTATTTGCCCTGACTAAGTTCATGTAACATCTTAACAACAATCCTTGTTGATTGTAGACCGTAGTTGTCGCTCAAACGTCTTTTAATTATATAAACAGGGGTGCACATGCGCAACCTAAATAAAAAGGTCTTTTGCGTAACGTTACCGACATGGATGACAGCTGTTAATGCACAGTTACAATTTTAGATCGACGAACTGTACTGTATAAGATTTCTATTCAAACTGAAAGCATAATCTAGGCTAGCCGCTGCAGTTTTCAAAGCAAAACTGTGACATTTCATTCACTGACGCTCTTCCATCAGCAGCGCTAAACCCAGAAGTGCATATACTTACTTGCCGGCAACCCGCCAAAATAAAAGCTCTCTGATTTTACGTTTAAAAATCATGAAAATTCAAATAATAATAATAAAAATGATAATAAAAATATTAGCATTTTATTTGTAAGTTTACTATAACACAATTGTACTTGTATGTAATGCTCCCTTTTTTTAAAAAAAAAAAATAGTATTATCACACTTGATTGTTTAGTTTATTATTATTTAAAAAAAAACAACTAAATAAAGTGCAATAATATTATTATCACTATTATTAATTAATTGTTTTATAGTTATATTTTATGGGTAACACTCCCGTGTGAGGACCAAACCAAATCTCAAGGTACTCATATGAGAACCAGGCTGAAAAAACTTATGTGCACCTCTGCATATAAAGGTGTTTATCCTTGAATGGTGAACTGCAAAAAAATGCTTTCCTACTTAGTTTTTGTCTTGTTTCTAGTAAAAATATATCTAAAAATTCTTTAATCAAGAAGCATTTTCTTGACAAGAAAAAAATGTCTTGTTTTCAGAAAAAAAAATTCAAAATTAAGTGAGTTCTTCCTTAAAACAAGCAAAATAATCTGCAAATGGGGTAAGCAAAATAATCTTATTTCAAACCGAAAACAAGATTATTTTGACTTTTGACTTATTTTTTTCTGAAAAAAACAAGGTCAATGGGGGGGGGGGGGGGGGAATTTAGTTTGTCACCTTATTCACTCCTGACTAGTTTGCACCCCAGTGATGATGATGTGTCCTAAAATGCCTTGAAGACTCGGATACAGCCGTATGTGATTCTTGATTTGTGCCAGCGAGCATACGCGTGTGAAGAGCAGACGCCGATGCGGGAGAGGTGGGTCTGACTCCGGGCTACTTTTACACTGTTGCCATGGGTTATTATTCAAGTTAGCGATTCTAAATTCACATTAAACCATGGCTTCATGGGTTTTTTACTCTAATTTATTTTTGGTTTTGTGCCGGTATTGGTAGATTTTGCATGCTAGTGATAGGAATCGATCCCTTGATGTGACTGGTCATTGGTTTGTGACGTAGCAAACCGAGTGCTGTTTCAAGTGCATTTCTGGGAGTGCCAATGGGAAACTATAGTTTTAAGGAGAAAATTCGCAGCAATGGTATTGATTAATGGATTGGCAAATGGTTTGTCTAAAAGCATATTAAAAACACCACACAGAAAAAACAACAACATAAAAAACTTGATTTTCACTACAGGGGGACTTTAAGTAATTTTACTTGTCAAGTAAATGCATCCTGATTCAACATAGTTTAGATATTTATACTAGAAAACAAGTTCCTGAATTTAGCCCAGAGAGGGCTCCTGTCTCCACGTCAAGCCCAGGGAGGTCTGCTGTTCCCTTGTCTAGCCCAGAGAGAGCTCCAGCTCCTGAGTTTAGCTCAGATAGGGCTCTAGTCTCCACGCCAAGCCCAGGGAGGGCTCCTGCCCCCATGTCCAGCCCAGAGAGGGCTCCTGCCCCCATGTCCAGCTTAGAGAGGGCTCCTGCCCCCATGTCCAGCTTAGAGAGGGCTCCTGCCCCCATGTCCAGCCTAGAGAGGGCTGCTGTTCCTGAGTTTAGCCCAGATAGGGCTCCTGTCTCCACGTCAAGCCCAGGGAGGGCTGCTGTTCCCTCGTCTAGCCCAGAGAGGGCTCCAGCTCCTGAGTTTGTCTCAGGGCTCTAGTCTCCACGTCAAGCCCAGGGAGGGCTGCTGTTCCTACGTCAAGCCCAGGGAGGGCTCCAGTCTTTGTGCATAAAATTGTAAAATTTCTCAGTTTAAACATTTATGTTATCTATGTTCAATTGTGAATAAAATATTGGCTCATGTGATTTGAAAGTCTTAGTTTTTATTTTATTTAAATTTAAAAAACGTCCCAACATTTCTGGAATTCAGGTTGTATTACATATGAATGACTAACCTCTGCTTTTGAAGAAATGAATTAGTTTCCTGCAATCTATTGGTGAAAGGAAGTCCTTGAGGTCATCTGATGTTATATATTGGAGGTCATCGTCTGTTTTCACACCCATTCTCGTCAATTCTGCTATCAAGTCATTCAGTCGATCATTATCCAGCATTGAGAGGGCACTTCTGATGACAGCTTCCATCTTTTACCTTCTTACCTTCTTACCTAAGACAGAGTGGTGAAGTGCAACGAAATTAGCATTGAAGTGTTTATACACTAGCAGATTGTAATAGTCAGCTAGAATTCTCTGCGTTTACACACATATTCAGAATTTGACCGTGTAGACATTTATCCTGCACTCCGAGTTATACTTTCATAAATGGTCTGCACAGCTCTTATGTAAATAGGGCATGTTTAAAATATATATAAATATTATTTCATGTTTGAGTATTTAATAGCCAAATATGAGAGAGCTGAACATGTTTTTTAATGTCTGTGTGGCTGCACATCATCAGTGATCAGCATCATGTTTAATGAACAAGCTATTCTTACTTTCTGATTCGGAGAGACCTTTCTATTACAAATTAAAATAGATCTGTTTATGCTTGTGTTTTATTCAGAGAATATCTCAGGGTATGTAGACAAAGCATTATTCTGTTTTTGCTAGTAGTATTGAAGATAAGCAGAGTTGGCTGTGCCAAATTTAAATCTGCAAACATATGTAGTCCTGAAGTGTATGAATTTCTGTTTTATGCAGGTGAAAGTGCAGTACAATAATAATAAATAGACAATAATAATGTGAGTGCTTTATATTGAAGTCAAGCTCATCAGATATAAAAGAAAATCTGTCTGCTTGACAAGTGTCCAGTTCTCTGTAGTTATACTGGTGGATTTCACAAGACACAACCAGTTTCTACTATTTCTACTGTTTGCTGCTCATTTAGAAGATTGCCTTTAGTTGTCATCTAACAATATTATACAATGCTGCATGAAAACAAATCGCTAGGTGTTTCTCTCGTACTATTTCCCTCCTCTCGCCGCTTCACTCCAGTCCAGCGGGTGGCGCTAAAACACACGCGTTTGTTTTCCAAACACCATTAAACCTCAGAGGAAGAAGTTCAGTTTCACCGGGCTCTCTGTTGTTTTGTCTTGATGCTGGCTAAATACAAACGGCTAGAAATGTTGTTTCTGTAAACAGAGAAATACAGTTTTTGAATCAGGTCAGTAAACCTGTAATATTCTGATCCTCACAGTCGTGACTAAGTGTTGAAGCAAGCAGTAATGTCTGGAGGAGTATCATCTGAACTGAGATCTGCTGCTGTGAAGATGCTGTTTGTTAAAGAAGAGAACACGAGTGAACCAGAACCCTGCAGAATAAAACACGAGGAACCAGAACCGAGGATAATAAAGTACGAGGAACCAGAACTGAGGATAATAAAGTACGAGGAACCAGAACCAGAAACCTGGAGAATAAAACACGAGGAACCAGAACCAGAACCCTGGAGAATAAAACAAGAGGAACCAGAACCAGAACCCTGGAGAATAAAACAAGAGGAACCAGAACCAGAAACCTGGAGAATAAAACAAGAGGAACCAGAACCGAGGATAATAAAGTACGAGGAACCAGAACCAGAAACCTGCAGAATAAATCACGAGGAACCAGAACCAGAACCCTGGAGAATAAAACAAGAGGAACCAGAACCGAGGATAATAAATCACGAGGAACCAGAACCGAGGATAATAAAGTACGAGGAACCAGAACCGAGGATAATAAAGTACGAGGAACCAGAACCGAGGATAATAAAGTACGAGGAACCAGAACCAGAAACCTGCAGAATAAATCACGAGGAACCAGAACCAGAACCCTGGAGAATAAAACAAGAGGAACCAGAACCCTGGAGAATAAAACAAGAGGAACCAGAACCAGAAACCTGGAGAATAAAACAAGAGGAACCAGAACCGAGGATAATAAAGTACGAGGAACCAGAACCAGAAACCTGCAGAATAAGTCACGAGGAACCAGAACCAGAACCCTGGAGAATAAAACAAGAGGAACCAGAACCGAGGATAATAAATCACGAGGAACCAGAACCGAGGATAATAAAGTACGAGGAACCAGAACCGAGGATAATAAAGTACGAGGAACCAGAACCGAGGATAATAAAGTACGAGGAACCAGAAACCTGGAGAATAAAACACGAGGAACCAGAACCGAGGATAATAAAGTACGAGGAACCAGAACCGAGGATAATAAAGTACGAGGAACCAGAACCGAGGATAATAAAGTACGAGGAACCAGAACCAGAAACCTGCAGAATAAATCACGAGGAACCAGAACCAGAACCCTGGAGAATAAAACAAGAGGAACCAGAACCCTGGAGAATAAAACAAGAGGAACCAGAACCAGAAACCTGGAGAATAAAACAAGAGGAACCAGAACCGAGGATAATAAAGTACGAGGAACCAGAACCAGAAACCTGCAGAATAAGTCATGAGGAACCAGAACCAGAACCCTGGAGAATAAAACAAGAGGAACCAGAACCGAGGATAATAAATCACGAGGAACCAGAACCGAGGATAATAAAGTACGAGGAACCAGAACCGAGGATAATAAAGCATGAGGAACCAGAACCGAGGATAATAAAACACGAGGATCATGGAGGTTGGTCTTTATTCTTCATTAATAATGATTGTTGTACATTAGGTTTACAATAATTTAACAGGGTGGCTGCAGATCCCCATAAAGCTTTACATTCCACCTATTTATCATTAAAATGTCTTAAATCCACCTTTTAAAGGTCTTAAAAATGCGATGGAACCGTCAACGAGAAGTTTTTTATTTTCTCTCTTTTCTCGCTTTTTTAAATCGTAAAACTGTTGCGTGTGAGACAGATTCACTTTGTTTTTACATTAGTGTGATCGCAAACATTTTGAGGGCACCTATTTTCTTGCTGTTTTCCGCCTAAAACAATTTAGGGTAAACGTACCTATTAAGTTCACCAAAATCTACATTGAGACATTTTTAGTGCACAAGATACTGGTTTCGGTAAAAAAAGTTATGTTAAAATAAAATATTAATCTCTCACATAAAAATATTTAATTTTATTTTAAATGACAAAAGAATTTCAATTATACATCATTGAATGCAAAAAGTCTGGCTGTGCTTAATGGGTACATTTGTGTATGCTTTAAGCACACCCCTGTTCCCATTAAGCTCACATCATGTTTTATTAAAAATGCTTGTTTATTTAAAAAAAAAACCTTTATAAAGAATAATTGAAAAATGTTTTATTTGAAGGTACAAAGTCAATCAATCAATAACCCCCCCCCCCCCCCCCCAAAAAAAAACACTAAAATCAAGCAGCAGGTCATTCATTTTGATCAGTTATATATTCATAGTGAAGTGTCATCTAAGCACATTGCAACATCTATACTAGTCCAAGTTCAGCTAAATAACACATATTCAACAATTTATATAAAACACACCAATAAAGCATTTCATTCATGAGGATGAACACAGAAACAAAGCGCACATTTCTCTGAGTTTGTTGTGATCGGAAGGAATTGAAAGTCTGGTAGTGTGTGATCCTCAGTCGTTTAGTGTATGATGCCAGTTTTTCTTTGTGACATAGACGTTCAGTGTGGAAGAGCTTAAAGAGAGCACACTGAACTTAACTGGAGCAGCAACAATTTTTAATAAATTTCATGTAATATTTATTAAAATGACAAGATTTTGCTAAATAAATAATCTAGTTCATATATTAAGTTCATACATATTTTAATATGAACAACTATTATTAACAATATCTATGAAATGATACTTTTTCTTATTGATGTCACACTGAAGCTGTGTGATTTTCATAGTAGCGCACCCTTTAAGCTCACCTTACAATAATATGAAATCTTTAAAAATTACAGCATTGTAAAACCACAGACCAGCAGTAAACTGTCAATTTATAATATTATGGATGTAAAAGTACAAGCCAGTAATGCCTGTGAAGTAATATGTTAGCGTAGCACACAATCTTATACAGCTAGTCAGCTAACTGTGTTCTGTAGCATCTGCGCTATGTTGCTAAAATTATCTTTTAGATCTAATGTAATTATTTCCCACATCCAAGTTCCAGGTTATAATATGCAAATGTCTTAACATTAATCTCTTAATTTTACAATAAGTAGTGAAATTTACCCAAAATAAAGGCTTAAACACACATTTAAGGGGCTCCTCTTTTGTTGAAAGTTTTTAGACAGCTTTCAAAATGGCCGCCAGACAGTGTGAACACATGGAGACTCATATCTCAGCGTGCAATGATCTGATTCACTTGAAATTATAGGAGGTATGTAGTAACAAACATCAATTGGTTAATATATTAAGTAGGATAATAAATTATTTTTTCTTTTTATAATCTGAGCTCAAAAATGAAAGTGTGCTTAATGGGTATGAGTCCTTAAAGGGATAGTTCACTTTGAAATTAAAATGTGGTATCTATCAGCTTACCCCAAGGGCATCCAATATGTAGGTGTCTTTTTTTCTTCAGTAGATCCAATTTTGATGTTTTTAGGTCAAACCGTTCTAGTCTGTCAGTCATATAATGGCAGGTATAGGTCACTGTCTCTATAAGAGGGAAAAAGAACATGCACAGAGAAATCCAAATTAAACAATTCCCCATCGTAACTACACATTGATGGCCTAAGACACGAAACGAGCGGTTTGTGTGAGAAAACGAACAGTATTTATATCGTTTTTTACCTCTTGTACACAACCATGTCCAAGTGATCTGAGTGCACACACACATCCGGTGTGAGACGTGTGTGTGTGTGTGTGTGCGCGCTTTGGCTCAGCGTCAACGCTTGACGGAGGGCGTGTCTGAAGCGTGGTGGTCAATTTCAAAGTGAACTATCCCTTTAATAGGTATGTTTACCCTATTTATTCTAATGTCTGATCTGTGATTTCTGATGTGTACTGTTTCGACCCGAATATAAGAATGTTTACGACCAGACCATAATTTCTGGTCTCAGATATGTTTAAAAACCTTTGAACTGATTAGAAATCCTGGTTTACAATTAATACAATACAAAATTCTGCATAGAGTGCACTACACAGGTCATCGGATGTTCAGGATGGGTTTTACAGCTTCTAACAACTGCTCACACTGTAAAGGCAATACACCTGACAATTACATCCACGCTCTATGGTTCTGTCCACCTGTTCAGAGGTACTGGTACAGGATTTGTGAAGACTTATCAAAGTGTCTTAAATGCTCTATTCCAGCCTCTCCTTTAGTCTGCTTGTTGGGCGACCTAGATGGTGTCACTACAGAAGATAACACAATCCACATGGCTTTCACTGCCCTATGCATTGCTAAGAAGACTGTCCTCATGAACTGGAAAAATAAAAATAATCTTAATATCAACCAATATAGAGATTATTTGTGGGATTATATTAGCCTTGAAACAGCTTCTGCTGACACATTAGATCAATCTCTCTGGGCTCCTTTGATCAGCTTCATCACCTAGTGTGGGTGGGGGTCCCGATTCTGTCCGGCTGTGGTTTTTGTTGTTGGCGTGGGGTGGCAATATGGGCCTGGGGCATCTGGGGGTTCCCTGGGGGTGGGTTTCTTGGGGGGTTCGGCGCTGGGGCTGCGGCCTTGGCCTGGATGGGGTAAAAAAAAAAAAAAAAAAAAAGAATGTTTTTTCTTGGAAATACATCTGAGAAAACGCGGTCGTCTTATATTCAGGGTCTAGACTCTAGACTTTGACATGTCAATAATACACCCACAACAATAGATGGCACCAAATACACATGAAACGAGTGTGACATGAAATACGTAAGGTAATATGTGTTGTAAGATCACGAGTGAAAAGAAAAGAAAAAAAAACTTACAGCGGTCATTTTAGCCTGATGGGACCAAACTTCATCTGTAAGTGATTTTAAAACATACCCAGATTTGAAGACTACAATAAGATTTCACTTCTGTTAATAAAATTTTAATAGGCTACGAGATAGCTAATTTTTATATAATTCAGATTTTTATGATCAAAAAGTGTATATTTTTAAATGTGATTGTTGTAACATTTTACCAGTACTATACTTTTAAAACAAAAATTAAAATAGGAAAATATGCAATATGAAAATAAAGATTTTTACTTTCACATGAGTTTTACTACTATATAGGATAGTAATATAGTAATAATTTAGTACTTTCTCCTGTTTTATTGTTGGTTTCCTCTTTTCTGATCATTTGGAATGAGGATAAAAAGAGAAAAAAAAACAAACAAACATGCAAATAAGTACAAACATCAATTTAATATCTACTATTTCCTGAATATTATGAAATTCAAGAGGGCCGCCCCCCTGTTGACGTCATAATATGCAAATTAGATGAGTATATTTACACCCCACATAAACTTTAGGTCTTGCCCAACATTTTTCTAATTTACAGTAGATCTCTATCTTTAAGCCCTTTCAAGCCATAAGCTTTTGAAATCTTGATGTCAAAATCCAGCATTTAAAAAAAAAAAACCTGGCGCCTAAAGGGTTAAGCCTAATGCCTTTATCCATTAAGCATGTTTTATTGGATTGTGCTGGTCTCAACATATTGAGGACATTTTTTTTTATTCAGTTAACTCTTTTGAAGAGAGTTTTAAAAGAGTTAAGCCAAATACAGTTATAAAGTTATTAGCAAAAATCAATTTTAAAAACATGATATAATTCAGTCGTAATATCTCTCGCCGTGAAAATAGCCACAGAAGCTGGAATGGCATTAAACACAATCGATCAAACAAACAAACAAACTTGTAAAGTCTACAAGCGTGGACAAAAATACTACTGCAGTTAAAGAAAATCCATTATGGCTGAAATGAAAGTGATTGACTGCAGCATTAAATTTATATCAACATTAAATTTATATCTGTGTTTTTACAGTGTAGCGCATTATAACCAATCACACATGAGTCTGTTGAGCTTATGAATGCAATGGCCAATCAGAGGTGTTCAGATGAGTCATCACTAAAATGGTACAGTTTTTTTGTGCGCGGGCACTGACAGGCTGCCTGAATTTTTGATTATCATAACTCAATAAGATATTTTAGAAGAGATTATGTTTTGAATAAAATAGTTTATCCAAAAATAAAATGTCTTATCACCAGGGATGCATCAGTCCGATACTCTGTATCGGTATCGGCTCCGATACTGGTGTTTTCTGGCAGATCGAGTATTGGTCAGATGAGACCGATCCAAATCCGATATTGTGCATCTACTATTCTGTGTTATTGTTAAGCCCCACAAAAGGCACAAAAATGTTATGAAGCACCATAAAGTTTTCGTTATTCTTTTATTCTTTATTTTAAAAGGGACAATTCACATTAATTAACATAAATAAACAAGTCTACTATGTAAATGTGCCAGATTTTGCCATTCAGGCTAATTTTCATCTGCAGTCCCTGGCAGGTTGATGGTAAAAACCAAAGTCCACAAGTACACAGAAAACATGTATTCTGGCAAACATACAGGTGCATCTCAGAAAATTAGAATGTCGTGAAAAAGTTCATTTTTTCTTGTAAGTTATTTCAAAAAGTGAAACTTTCATATATTTTAGATTCATTGCATGTAAAGTAAAACATTTCAAAAGTTTTTTTTGTTTTAATTTTGATGATTAGAGCTTACAGCTCATTAAAGTCAAAAGTCAGTATCTCAAAATATTAGAATATTTACATTTGAGTTTCAATTAATGACCATCCTACAGTACAAATTCTGGGTTTGTTTATTATTGTTCTTTGAAACCACAATAATGGGGCAATGATCCAGAAGATGAACACTGACGCCCTCCACAATGAGGGTAAGTCACAGAGGGTCATTACTGAAAGGTGTGGCTGTTTACAGAGTGCTGTATCAAAGCATATTAAATGCACAGTTGACTGGAAGGAAGAATTTGGGTAGGAAAAGGTGCACAAGCAACAGGGATGACTGCAAGCTTCAGAATACAGTCAAGCAAAGCAGATTCAAACACTTGTGAGAGCTTCACAAGGAGTGGACTGAAGCTGGAGTCAGTGCATCAAGAGTCACCACGCTCAGACGTCTTCAGGAAAAGGGCTACCAAGCCACTTCTGAACCAGAGACAATGTCAGAAGCATCTTACCTGGGCTGTGGAGAAAAAGAACTGGACTGTTGCTCAGTGGTCCAAAGTCCTCTTTTCAGATGAAAGTAAATTTTGCATTTCATTTGGAAATCAAGTTCCCAGAGTCTGGAGGAAGCGTGGAGAGGCACAGAATCCATGTTGCTTGAAGTCCAGTGTGAAGTTTCCACAGTCAGTGATGATTTGGGCTGCCATGTCATCTGCTGGTGTTGGTCCACTGTGTTTTCTGAAGTACACAGTCAATGCAGCCATCTACCAGGAAATTTTAGAGCACTTCATGCTTCCTTCTGCTGACAAGCTTTATGGAGATGCTGATTTCATTTTCCAGCAGGATTTGGCACCTGCCCACACTGCCAAAAGCACCAAAAGTTGGTTAAATGACCATGGTGTTGGTGTGCTTGATTGGCCAGCAAACTCGCCTGACCTGAACCCCATAGAGAATCTATGGTGTATTGTCAAGAGGAAGATGACAAACGAGACCAAAAAATGCAGATGAGCTGAAGGCCACTGTCAAAGAAACCTGGGCTTCCATACCGCCTCAGCAGTGCCACAAACTGATCACCTCCATGCCACGCCGAATTGAGGCAGTAATTAAAGCAAAAGGAGCCCCTACCAAGTATTGAGTACATATACAGTAAATGAACATACTTTCCAGAAGGCCAACAGTTCACTAAAAAAAATATTTTTTTATTGGTCTTATGAAGTATTCTAATTTGTTGAGATAGTGAATTGGTGGGTTTGTGTTAAATGTGAGCCTAAATCAGCACAATTAAAAGAACCAAAGACTTAAACTACTTCAGTCTGTGTGCGTTAAATTTATCTAATACATGTTTTACAATTTGAGTTGAATTACTGAAATAAATGAACTTTTCCCACAACATTCTAATTTATTGAGATGCACCTGTAGTCACAAACCAAAGAGAAAAAATTAAATTAAACAAATACACATACAAAACAAGAAACCACTACTTCAAATTATGAAGTCATGTTTGATTATCCAATAACCACCATTTTATCGATTCAGAGAAAGAAGAGATGTAATATTTCTTATTTCTATGGGAATTAGGGATGGCTCGATACCATAATTTTGGCTTCGGTACGATACCAGAATGTAATACCTCGGTATCGATACCAAATCGATACCATAGGTCAGTGGTTCTCAAACCTGTCCTGGGGACCCCCAGCCACCACATATTTTGTATGTCTCTCTCATATGACACACCCAGTCCAAGTCTTGCCGATTCTACTAATGAGCTGATGAATTGAACTAGGTGTGTTAAATGAGGGAGACATACAAAATATGCTGTGGTTGGGGGTCCCCAGGACAGGTTTGAGAACCACTGCCATAGGTGACAAATAACCAGCCTCAAAAGATAAGTGAATTTTTATTTTTTATTAATAATAATAAAAACAGATTCATATCTTAATAACTTTGTTCCCTGTAGGTTTTTTGTTACAGTTTGATACATAGGTTATATTTTGATGTTGGAGAAAAAAAAATATAGGCTAACTGAAGTAATAAGATGAAAATATATTCAAATCTTCTTATCTTTTCAGTGAAAACAGTGCAACAAAATCTCTCAAAATGTAACAAAAAACCTACCGGGAACATATATTAGTGATGCGCGGGTCGTCTCATAACCCGCGGGTAACCAGCGGGGCGGGTTGGGGTGGGTCAAGAAATTGTCACTTTATTTGCGGGGCGGGTAGGGGCGGGTCATTAAAAAAAAAATACAAAAAATCCATGTATGTTGCGTGCAATTCCCTATAGCCAATATTAAATATTTGGGAATATCTATTTTCATATTTTATTAGGTTCTTTGATAAGGTTACAATACGAAGGCCTACGTAGCAATGTAACTTGCTTTATGTCCCCAAACCTTTGGCGTCACGTGACATGTCACGAAAGCGCCAAGCAGCTCTGTATCCCAGCCACAAGCGCATCAAGCGAGCGCACATTCAGCTCTGCTGGCCGGGTGCTGGAGTCTAGGTGTAATAGATTAAACCCCGGTACAGTGGATGCACAGCGAACGTAAAAACGCTAAATGAACATTTCCGTGTGTTAAATAAAACAAAAGTTCAGTGGTTATGTAGCGTAGGCTGTAAACTGTAGGCCTAAACAAATTGTTTAGCCTATTAGATGAATACAAACGCTGCTTTGTAAATGTTGAAAATGTTTATCATTATCTTGTTATTAATATGACCTGATTTATGGTTCATATTCATAATCGTATGTTGTTGCCAGTTTACAGGGCGACGTTTCCAAGCACTTTCAGGCTGAAATAAAGGCTGTTTTCATTTACATTACAATGCCTAGTATGTCTATTTAATGGTCGCGGGTGCGGGGCGGGGCGGGTTGTAAAAATAGATACAGTGGTGCGGGGCGGGCTGGGGCGGGCCGAATAATTTCATAAAAGCGGGACCCGCGGGTTGGAAAAAAACCCGACCCGTGCATCACTAACATATATTACATTTTGACTGAGTTTGATGAAAAAAATACAACTGAAGTGGCGCAATTAATGCAACAAATGTTGCTTATTCTAACAGTCAAAGTAATATTCAAAATCACGTTATTATTTCTCTCTCTCTCAGATTGTTTTCAGATTTCAGACTCAGCCAAAGAAAATTAAAGCATTAAATATAAATCTCTCTCTCGGCTGCTTAATATTAGTGGTCAGCAGCGCGTCAGAAACATTCCCTTCATATTATTGATACTAAAATTAATATAGCAAAACTCTTGCTCAATTCAAATCCAATTAATATTCGATTATATGAAATGCAAGTGCATATATTACGTGACCAAAACTTCACTGGTTCTAGCGTGTCACATGCACATTTGAGCTACTGTATCACATCTGTATGTGCATTGATCAGTTGTAAATAAAAGTTAAAATTAAATCTGAATTTATGAATGATGCACTCATCTGTCGATCTCTTAATTCTCTGAAAAGATCAGGATGAGCAAGCGACAAATGCTTAAAAAGATTTGATGTGTTCCTGTGACAACATGATTTATCCCTATAGCAACGCTTGCATACAGGTGCAGTAAGCTCAGTTCCTTCACCTTTGTCATCTGTTTTGTATCCAAAGTAATGCCATATTTCACTTCTACTGTTCTCTGTTTATTAATTTCGGGTGCGCTGATAGTTTCATCTGTTTGATCCATCGGTTGTTCTGTTGTCACATTTTACCGGTTGCGCAGCAATTTGGGAAGCACTGCCACCTACAGGTGCATTTTGCAACTGCAGCGTATACCGAATTGTGCAAAATTATGATATCGTACCGTTTGAAATATAATAAATACCGGTACTTTTCCAGTACCGGTATACCGCGCATCCCTAATGGGAATAGAATTCCTTTTATGTACTGCTCTGTAAAAAATGCTGACAGCCCAAAAGCACTTCTTCTGTGTGTTATTATACAGTCCCCTCTAGTAACATTTTAAAGATTAAGTTTATATCATGTAGTGATTATTACTGCAATTAGCTTTAAACGTTTAAATCCACAGACAGGTTGTCGATGAGTGACGGAGCAGAATAAGGATGGAGCAAAGGATGTGAGTGTTCTTGAAGGACGTTCAACTCTGTTTTGTTTATATTTTGCTTGGCCTATAATCTTAAATGACAGGTGTCATATTTATTTATTTTTCTCTGCGACACTTTTCTTACTTTAACAGAAAAAATGGCAAACGCATTTTGACAAGACTAATAAAAATAGCTAATAGGCTATTTTTGTACAACCTACACTTTTTTTTTCTCTCTCTGGGACACTTTTTCCTATTGTGATGTAAATGTTAAACAATAATAAAAATAGGCTAAGAAATACGATTTTTGTACAACATTTTATTTTCTCTGTGATACTTTTTCCTACTGTTAAATTTAATGATAAACAAATTTTGTGTCTTAAGATAATTAATATAAATTCAAGTCAAAGTTAATAAATTCAAGACTCTTGACAAGTCCCATGCAGTGCTGCCGAATGAAGCTCGTTGATAGGCGTGCTCTTGCTGTGGTCAAAACGTGCACGGGCACGTTCTTCCGGGAGAAACGCATATATACGAAGTCCCACCCTCATTTACATCATGAAGAGCCACGATCAAAAAAACAACAACTCAGAAACCCCCCTTGTGCCCCCCCCCCCTTAATCATTAGAATAATCATCAAATTAATCAATGATCAAAATAATAATTTGTTCCAGCCCTGGTACACAAATGTTTTCCTTTTCCCATATGTCCCAATTGGTTCTTATTTATTCATTTTAGGCCTCATGAAAGTGAAAGAAGGACAAGAAGGACAAGATCTGAATGAGGTGGAGGAGAAACATCAGTGTCAGAAAGATCATGATGTCAAAGGAGAAAAATCAGTGAGTTGCAGCATTCAAATAACAGACGTCAAAAAGCCTATCAGCTGCTCTGAGTGTGGGAAGTCATTCACACATAAGACAAGCCTGAAGAATCACATGAGAATTCATTCTGGGATAAAGCCTTTCAGCTGCTCTCAGTGTGGAAAGAGTTTTACAAAGAAAAGTCAACTTAAGAATCATTTGCATATTCACTCTCCAGAAAACCCTTTCAGCTGCTCTCAGTGTGGGAAGTCATTCACATGTAAAGCAAACCTTGAGAATCACATGTTAATTCATGCTGGAATAAAGCCTTTCAGCTGCTCTCAGTGTGGAAAGAGTTTCGCATGTAAAACAAACCTTAAGAATCACATGTTAATTCATGCTGGAATAAAGCCTTTTACCTGTTCTCAGTGTGGAAAGAGTTTTACAAAGAGAAGTCAACTTAAGGATCATTTGATAAGTCACTCTTCAGAAAAGCCTTTCAGCTGCTCTCAGTGTGGAAACACTTTCACACGTAAAGGAAACCTTAAGAAGCACATGTTAATTCATGCTGGAATAAAGCCTTTTACCTGCTTTCAGTGTGGAAAGAGTTACACACAGAAAATGCAACTTGAGGATCATTTGCTTATGCACTCTTCAGAAAACCCTTTCAGCTGCTCTCAGTGTGGAAAGTCTTTCACACGTAAAGCAAGCCTTGAGAATCACATGTTAATTCATGCTGGATTAAAGCCTTTTTCCTGTTCTCAGTGTGGAAAGTGTTTTACAAAGAAAGGTCAACTTAAGGATCATTTGCATATTCACTCTCCAGAAAACCCTTTCACCTGCTCTCTGTGCGGAAACACTTTCACACGTAAACAAAACCTTAAGAATCACATGTTAATTCATGCTGGAATAAAGCCTTTTACCTGCTCTCAGTGTGGAAAGAGTTTTACAAATAAAATACAACTTAAGGATCATTTGCATATTCACTCTTCAGAAAAGCCTTTCAGCTGCTCTCAGTGTGGAAAGAGTTTTACAAAGAAAATTCATCTTAAGGAACATTTGGTAACTCACTCTTCAGAAAAGCCTTTCAGCTGCTCTCAGTGTGGAAACACTTTCACACGTAAAGCAAGCCTTGAGAATCACATGCTAATTCATGCTGGAATAAAGCCTTTTACCTGCTCTCAGTGTGGAAAGAGTTTTACAAGGAAAATACAACTTAAGGATCATTTGCATATTCACTCTTCAGAAAAGCCTTTCAGCTGCTCTCAGTGTGGAAACACTTTCACACGTAAAGCAAGCCTTGAGAAGCACATGTTAATTCATGCTGGAATAAAGCCTTTTTCCTGCTCTGAGTGTGGAAAGAGTTTTACAAAGAAATGTCACCTTAATAATCATTTGGTAACACACTCTTCAGAAAATCTTTCACACGTAAAGGATACCTTGAAACTCGCATGTTAATTCATAGTGAAGTAAAGCCTTTCAGCTGATCTCAGTGTGGATAGAGTTTACATTTTATATTTATTCATTTAGCAGAAGCTTTTATCCAGTTCATCTCAAAGAGGCAAACAGACACAGTGCTTGTAATACCAAGTTTCAGGCATTGTTCAAATAAGTACGAGCTAGACAGGGAAAGATTAAAGGAAAGAGAAAAAGGTTTTTTTTTTTCAAATAGTGACAAAAAAAGATGCGTTCATACTACCAAGTGATGCAGCGACAAAGCTGGAGAGCCAATGGAGAGCCAGCCATTTTCCAGTGACACAAGTGACAGTGACCAGGATGGCAACAGGATGTAGGTGTGCCCAGTGCCTACAATGGAGGAAATGTTAGTAGAGCTATGACAACAATACTCCTGCATTTATGATGTTTCTTAAAGGGACTACTGCAACAGAGGGAACAAAGTTCAGATAAAAAAAAAAACATTTTAACGTAAGTTGTCTTTGGAGGTTTGACAGTCCATACTAGGGGTTGCACAGACTAATTTACTTCAGTGCTCTGGCATGACGCTTTTTGCTTGACGTCGACTAGTCGCTGGTCCTATAGTGGGTGAAACAGTATAAGAAATCCACATTTACGCTCCTTTTCCAAACAGTTAAAATTACAAATTAATTCATACTCTGAAAGAGCTCCACAAGACATGTGCGATTATTTACATTTAGACATTTACATTTAGTCATTTGGCAGACGCTTTTATCCAAAGCGACTTACAATTGGGGAATACATAAAGCAATTCATCTTGAAGAGGCAATCAGACAGAGTAAGTGCTCGTAACATCAAGTCTCAGTCATTGTTCAAATAAGTACAAGCTAGCAAGGGAAGGAGAGAAAGATAAAGGGAAAGATTAAGTTTTTTTTTTTTTTTTTTCTTTTTTTTTTTTTTTTTTTTTAGTTTAGGGTGAAGTCAAGTAGTGCCGAAAGAGATGAGTTTTCAGTTGTTGCTTGAAGATTGACTGGGATCCAGCATTCCGGACAGGGGTGGGAAGATTATTCCACCAGCCAGGAACGGTGAACGAGAATGTTCTGAAGAGTGATTTTGAGACTCTCTGTGATGGTACCACAAGGCGTCGCTCACTAGCAGATCTTAGACTTCTGGAGGGGATGTAGATTCGTAATAGTGAGTGGAAGTAGGATGGTTCTGAGCCTGTGGTCGTTCTGTATGCAAGCATCAGTGTCTTGAACTTGATGCGAGCTGCCACTGGTAGCCAGTGCAAGGAGATGAAGAGAGGTGTAACATGGGCTCTTTTGGGCTCGTTGAAGACCAGTCGTGCCGCTGCATTCTGAATCATTTGTAGAGGTTTGATTGTGTTTGATGGAAGTCCAGCCAGAAGAGCATTGCAGTAGTACAGCCTAGAAATGACAAGGGCCTGGTCAAGAAGTTGTGCAGCATGCTCTGTCAGAAAGGGCCTGATCTTTCTGATGTTGTGTAGCGCAAACCTGCAAGATCGAGCAGTCTTTGCAATGTGCTCTTTGAAGGTCAGCTGGTCATCAAAGATTAAACCAAGATTTCTGACCGAAGTTGATGGGGTAATTATTGATGTGCCTTGCTGAATCGAGAAGTCATGCTGTAGTGTCGGAGTGGCAGGGAAGACAAGAAGCTCAGTCTTTGCCAGGTTGAGCTGTAGGTGATGTTCTTTCATCCATGCCGAGATGTCTGCCAGGCAGCCTGAGATCCGTGCAGCTACCGTTGGATCATCTGGTTGAAAAGAGAGCTGTGTGTCATCGGTGTAGCAATGATAGGAGAAGCCATGTGCCTGTATGATGGGACCCAGTGATGTAGTGTATGTGGAGAAGAGGAGGGGTCCAAGAACCGATCCCTGAGGAACCCCAGTGACCAGTTGATGTGCTTTGGATACCTCCCCTCCCCAGGCCACCCTGAAAGATCTACCGGTGAGATAGGATTCAAACCAGCGAAGTGGAATCCCAGTGATGCCCAGCGATGAGAGGGTGGACAGGAGGATCTGATGATTGACAGTGTCAAAAGCAGCAGAAAGATCCAGCAGAATGAGGACTGATGATTTGGAATCGGCCTTTGCGACTCGCAGGGCTTCCGTGACTGAGAGTAGTGCAGTCTCTGTTGAATGGCCACTCCTGAAACTTGTTTTGTCTTGTTTTGAAAATTGCTCTAGTTTTGTCTGTGAAAAAAGTGGCAAAGTCGTCAGCTGTTATAGAAGTGGTGGGAGGTGGTGGAGGGGGACAGAGGAGAGAATTAAATGTTCTGAAAAGATTACTCATGTCTGGAGCGCTGTTGATCTTATTGTGGAAATGTGAGGATTTGGCAGTGTGGACTTCAGCAGAGAAAGATGAAAGCAAAGACTGATACCTACACTTAATTTCTAGCGATTATCGTCAATTGGATTTCACATATACTATTTAAACTATACTGAGCTAGACAATGACATCTCTGAATTCAATAATGAAATGCCTTTAACTGAAAATTGAGTGTTTAATCTTATTATTATACATTACTGACACTCTATCCTCCAATTTGATACTGTTAAGTGCTTTGACACAATCTGTATTGTTAAAAGCGATATATAAATAAAGATGACTTGACTTGACTTGACCTACTCAGGTCCGACGGATCGTTTGATTTGCGCCATTTTCTCTCTGCCGCTCTGAGTTTGGTCCGATGCTCACGAAGAACGTTGGATAACCAGGGGTTTAAAGGGGCAGCCCGTGCTGGCCTGGAGGAGAGAGGACAAATGTCATCTAGACAAGAGGTTAAGGTAGAGCATAAAGTGTCAGTAGCTGCATTCACTTCCAGAGATGAGAAATGGTTAGGTGGGGGAAGAGAGGAGGATACTACAGAGGAAAGAAGGGAGGGGGAAAGGGAGCGTAGGTTACGTCTGAAAGTAACCGGTAAGGGAGATGGTGGCACTGTCCAGGGGGCCAGGGGGATGGTAGATTACCACAATCTGGAGTTGTATAGGAGCTGTTACAGTATTCGCATGAGATTCAAATGAGTTGTGATTGCCTAGGGGAGAGTGGGTTGAGTATTTCCAATTGTTTGAAATGAGCAGACCAGTGCCCCCACCCCGGCCAACTTGCCTTGGGGTGTGAGAGAAAGAGAAATTGTGTGATTATGTATCTGATTTAGAACAAGCAGAAACCTAAGAAATATAATGACCCAAAGTCGAAAGAACTGATAAAAATATGCTGTTATAGGAGCAATAGCCATTTGGACAGTGCTGTGTCATATGCCATAGCTGTGCACAAGGTGTTTGATACAGCTCCAGACTTATTTGTTCATTAATGACGTCAACAGCGACTAGTCGACATCGACTCGACTTTCATCACAAAAAAGTCGACTTTAAAAAATCATAAGTCGTTCAACCCCTAGTCCATACTGTCCTCTTCATGCAAGCCAGATATGAGTTCACTGTCAGGTTTTCGTTCATTTTTGGCTTTTTCTGATGACAAGATTTCCAGAGTAAAAAAACACCATTAGGTAGCCATTGTTTGTTTACACTCACAGTACCTTTTGTCAGTCAATAGTCCTTCCTTCTTGAAGACAGCATGCACATTGTTTAAGACGGCAAGCAATGAAGGGTCAGGTAGCTATTTGTAGTCTGACATGTTTTTTTGTTTGTTTTTAAAGGGGTCATCGGATGCAAAATTCACTTTACAAGTTGTTTTAACATAAAAGTGTGTGTACACATCTATCCTGTAATGATAAAAATCCACCCAGTGTTTTTTTTTAAAAAAATCCCCTTTTTCAAATCAGGCTGTTCTAAGATTCCTGTCAGAATAACGTAGTTCTGCACAGGCCGCTCCCAAGATAGTTGATTGACAAGGCCGTCTTACCTTAGACCTGCCTTGAGTGAGCTGTCATCAATCCGTTATTGTGTCGACTCCGGTGCAGGGGAAGACAAGAATGGCTCAGATTAAGAGATTGATGTTTTTTGTTGTTGGATGTAATAATGAATATAGCAGTCGTCATTTACTCCCGACATCTGAGCCGCTGAAGACGCAGAGGATTAACGTTATTTTTATTTTTGAAGGGAATGTGCCAATCCTGATCTACATAAATGCATCTATTTTCGTGTGAATCATTCGTGATCCAGCTTAATCTACAGAAGTGTGTATAAGGGTTTTTTATGAATCTTTGCAAATCGCCTTTCCTAATATGTGATAGTTAGCAAGTTTCGCGGCTGAAGTTTACAGTCTGCTCATCACCCCACGAAAGAGAGGGGTGGGGTCAGCAGAGCTCATTTGCATTTAAAGCAACATGGACTAGAATGGCTCGCTGAAAACAGAGCTGATTTTGACAGTGTAAAGATGGTGTTTTTTATACTACCATTGAGAAATTTTAACCAAAGTATGTTACAGGCTTTTCATTAAGACCCTAAAGAATCATATTAACTTGTGAAAAATGGGCATCCGATGACCCCTTTATAAGTCAAAATAACAATCTGACAGTGACTATCATAATCAACAAAAATATTTTGAAGTTTGAACCTGGCATTAGAAATACAATCCTGTGTATTGTATCCTGTGACACATAAAGTCACAGTAAAACAGAAATATGCACATTTTCCTTTTTTACATAAGTATATACTTAACTTTATCCTTTCAATTCCTGCTGTCTTTTGATTCATTTCTTTATGAAATTCTTCATCCACACAGGTGGTTTTGTCCTGACCAGTTGTTAGTGGATTTCATGAGCTGAACTGAGGGAAGCAGTGTAGCATCTGTGTAGGCTCATTGATGATTGATTACACTTTGTTTTAAGAGACCCTTTTAGCCTTTTGACATTTGCATATAAATTACCGACCTGGCCTCACCGTCTACATTTATATGGGTGCTAAATTACCAATGGTTTTTCCCACTATCAAAACGATGCTAAACAGATCACCTCTCTGAACTCCCTATCAAACTTCAAACACATTCAGAAGAGGAGTGAATGACCCCCGTGCCAGGCACCAATGGTGTGCACCAATCACACACACACAAAGACATTTTCTTTATTTAGGCCATAATTAAGCAGTTATAAATGTATCTGGTATATGCATGTGTTGTATGTATATTCCCCAATTACATTAACCTAGTCACAACACTTTACTTGTATTAGTTAGACTTTAAACGCCTATATTCAAGTGTATGAGTGTATCGCTGCTTTAATATCTTCTAGAGGTTTCTTTCTTGGTATCAAAATTATCTTCTTTTTACTCCTCGAACAATAATGTACACTTTGTGATCGTGAAATGCATCATACAGTTTTTACTATGCTTTGAAGTAAAACTGCACCAACTCTCCAGACTGGCAATAAAAATGCAAATGGAGCATAAACGGAGACAAAGAAAGTTTCCCCCGCTAAAAAAATCATGCCTCTCATTGGCCACTCCACACAAAAGGCAGCTATGAACTATCAAAAGTTCCAAACTCAGACTAATCGTCGCTCAAAAACTCTTCTTCTTGGGACGGATATGCTCCAAACTCTCCTCTTGAGTTGAACCTTCAGGCAGTTTTACCTTCAAGTAACTTTGTGGACTCGCTGTGGACTTTCCTATGTTCAGAAGAACCAGAGGAAAATCTTCAGCTCACTCCTAAAGAAATTATCAAGAACCCCTTGTCTACCGCATCAGGACTCTTGTTCAGCAACAAAACCAATGCAAGTAACCGTTAACAACTATTGAGATGCGTGTTTAAGTTTGCGCCCCCTTTTAAGGTGAATTTTGATTCTCTGATGATTCTCATTATCTTGTGGTTAATTGATGTGAAACACTGCCATTCTTTTGCTCGTCTCTCTCTCTTCCTTACTTTCCTTCATTCTGTATATATATGTGTTTTGCTTAATTTAGTTGCATGTTAGCTATAGTCCCATGTATTAAATCCCTTATATTCACAATTGATTGTCTCTGTGTCCTGCTCACGATTCGAAGTCACTGAATGCTGCTCCTTGCTACATGCTAAACTGCTGCTAGTACTGTATAAGTAGGAAGGCTATTGTTCCTTGGCCAGGAAAACAATCTTTCCTAGAATTGATAATTATATTGTCTGCTTGGTGGACGGACAGATCAAATAATTGTAATATCGATTCTGCTACAGTTAATTCTAAGATCTAATCTAAATATTTACCAGTTATAAATATTATAACCAGTTATAATTCATTATAAATATTCCCCTTTTGAGCTAATTTGCTATAGCAGGTTTAATGAAACGGTGCTCACCTCACATTATCAGTCCATCATGCACTGATAACTCAAGGATTAAGAAGAATGATGACAGCTGGTTCAACATCCTTCCTGTTGGGTGTGTCCATCCCTTCAGTATTTGCGTTCAAAGCAAACTCAGCTCAGGACAGGATTCAGAAGCTGATGTGAAGTCCTCCATGGACAGTGTAGGTGATCCTGGAATGACTGCAGTGACCATTTCAGGTTTCTGAAAGTCCTCAACCATTATTGGTATGAGCATTCTTGATAAGCAATCTTGCAGCTGGGTTCTGAGCTCCAGGGCGGTACACACCTGCTTGAAATACACAGCAGCTGGGCTGAACACCTCTCCACTCTCATTCCAGCATGTCCAATTCCTTTCGTACCCAGCAACGTGGTTAATGCTTTGTAGTCCATTCATAGTAAAAAGTGATGCCCCCACTTGATGTCAAGTGATTTCTCAATTTTATAGAGAAATCAGTAGTATTGGGATCATTGATACTGACCTTCAGTCATAAAAAAGATGCCATTAAACAAATATTAAAAAATATACTGTCTTTGTTGTTTGTACATTAAATTGAAGATTGAATGTGAAATTATTGCTATATAAAAGTATATTTAAAAACTTTAATATTAGGTGGGATTAATCGCGATTAATTTCAGAAAAATGCGATTAATTAGTAAAAAAAAAAAAATCGATTGACAGCACTAATATATATATATATAGTTGTATGATATAATGATAAAGCGCTAATATAAGTAATAGGGATGGGAAGATTCCCCAATTCGCTCGGTGCATCGGCATGACAAGTTAACGATGCGATGCATCGGTTTAAAAAGTGTGCATCAGCAACAAGTTGGCATTTATATCGCGATGCATCGTTTCTAACATACTTGCATCGGTAAAAAACGATTTATTTATATATAATTACTAGTGGATGCACTATAATTTTATTATTTAGAAAGTGACTAATAATGTGACTGATTTCTCCTCTCTAAACTGTTTCTCAAGCGTGTTCTCTCATCACCACTGCTACGTGAATATGACGCATCACAACACTGCGGAGACCTGAGGAAAAGCGGGGATTAAAGTCCAAAACCTGACTTGAAATAACCTAACAAATCAATTGGGGCTAAAGCAGTTCCATAAACGACAAATTAAATTCACACAATCTCACTAATTTGTGCATGCTTATTCTTAAGCAACCCTTAATGTCTATCATGGATCAAATCGATCCACCATGGCAAACAGCGAATATATCTGTGCTGTTTAATGCATTTGAGACGTTGTGTTTTCCTCAGTGCATAACTGAAATGTCACAGGTATATTTTTCATCTGTAAATGTTAGAAAGACATGCAAACATATCCATTTTGCTGTCAGGAGTGGGCTGAGGCAGCAATCAGTTTGACTTAAAGTGGCACTGCCAGGCCGATTGAAGTATGACATCAAAGTATCACGAGAGCGATTCAAAAGCATAAGAAACTGTCATGCTCTCGCAGTACTTCAATCGGTCTGTGCATCACCGCTTCAAATCAAACACACCTATTCTCTTCTAGGGAAAGATTTAGTGAATTTGCTTTTAAATAAGAAGCTTAAGGCATAATCAAATAATACAAATATTCAGGACATATGTTAACAACAATGCACAAAGGTAGGAGAGACCATTGTGAACAGTATCAAATCAGGGAAACTGTTAAGCAAGACAATTATTTGAGCTTGATATTGTGTAATAATTATGTTGTGAATGGCATATCTCTAACAGAACAGGAATAATATATATAATCCATAATAATAACATTGGCAGTAGGCAGGGTGCAGACTGTGCATGACAGACACTGGTGATGGACTGTGGTGAGACAGGTGTGGGAATGATCGGGGACCAGGGGTGGATTTGGGTGTCTTAAGAGATCACAGGCTGGTCTGTCCTAAGGTATTGGGTGAAGAAAAGAAACCAGGTAAGAGCATTATATGTAACAATGTACACAAAAAGAGCATCACATCATATAAATATGAAATAATTGACTTAGTACCCCCAAAATGGTGCAGTTTTGGGCACCACCGATTTCCATAGTAGGGAAAAAATACCATGGAACTGCTTGGTTACAAACATTGTTTAAAATATCTTCCTTTGTGTTCACCAGAACAAAGAATTCATACAGGTTTGGAACAACATGAGGGTGAGTAAATGACTAACACTTTAATCAGTGACACCGATATACATTATAAAACATTGTTATAAATAGTTTAATGTTTTTACAATCTTTCTTTTTGTTGTAATAGTTTTTTTTTGCCTTTTTTCCATTTAAAATGATTGTCGTTGTGTGAGTATTGTCGCTATTTTAAAGCACATAGAATTCAAATGTACAAATTAAACAGTGATTGTTATTAAAACTACTAACAATTCAAAAGCAGCGAGTGATTTTCTGTCTTGTGTTGCTGGATTAATATTAAATGACACAGATGATAACCTTTCATGATGGAGAATAACAGCAAAAAAACGGGAGCGTAACCCTACCACTGCATTGCTAAACACGATCATGAGACACAACATCTGAATGTTCGTCCTGCTGGGACAGGAGCACCAGAACTGCAACTAACAGCATGTGCACTGTAGCATGATACTGCTCTGAACAGTTACATCTCTCTTCAGAGTCAGATCAGACATTTCAATCATTAACGATCAGAAATTGAGAAATCACACACCCGGAACCTCAGTATACATTTTCAGTATTACATACAGCGTTGTAATTGTAGCCTTTCATTATCCTCTAGAATATTTTTTCTTAAAATATAAATGGGTGTTTCTGCAACTACGGCCACTTTGGACCCTCCTAAATTAAAAAAATAATTCACTGTATTTTAACTATCACAGTCTGTAATACATATAAAACTGTACACAAAATTGCATGTCGTGAAGATTTAATTCTGAAATGATTAATTTTTATGGTTTTCATCTCTTACAAAAAGTCTGTCCTGAAACATTACAATATTTTTTTATAGAAATGAAAAGAGAAGTGTATAAAATTAAAAGACATTTAATGCAGTAATTTCAAGATTTGGCCATTTTTGTAAATACTGATATTTACAAAATTTTAAATTAGAGAATGGGATCGGGAAAAGTGCATGAGCTGGGATCCGAATTCGGGATACCTGTAGCACAACGACACTGTATGTCGGCGCACTGCCCACAAGACTACTGGCACCGATCTCCCATGCTTACTTATACACTTAGCAGACGCTTTTATCCAAAGCGACTTACAGTGCATTCAAGCTATACATTTTTTATCACTATGTGTGTTCCCTGGGAATTGAACCCACAACCTTTTGCGCTGCTAACGCAATGCTCTACCACTGAGGCACAGGAACCATGCTAATTTCAATTTCTATCAAAACTAGATTTATTTGTCTTTGAGCAAATGTCATATTAAAAGTTTTCTTCTTTTCAGTAAGGACTCAACCATGGGACAGGTGCATTTAGATAAAAAAAATAAATAAAAAAGATCAGAAAACAAAACAAAAAGAACATTTAGATGGTATCAAGTATTATTTATATGAAAAATACATTTGAAATAATGTCATTTGGTAACACTTTATAATAATGTTCAGTTGTAAGTCATTTTTAAGTGATTAGTTAATGATGAACTAATCATTTACAAAACATTCATAAGCGATTAATAAGTGATATGCTAATATTTTGTGTATGTTTTGTTAATTCATTTATAAGTCATTTACAAGTAATTAGCTAATGATGAACTAATCATTTACAAAACATGACTATGAGTTCATAAATGATTAATAAGTGATATGTTAATATTTTTATCCATGTTTTGTAGATTAAGTTATAAATCATTTACAAGTGATTAGATGATGATGAACTAATCATTTACAAAACATTACTATACATTCACAAATGATTAAGTAATATACTAACGATTTACAAATCTGTCATACGTTATCTTTAAAAAATAGCATCATGAAATAAACAAACAGATCCTTAATGGTTAATAGTTACAAGTTAATATATTATTAATCACTTAGAAATCATTGAAATGTCAACATTGTACTATTATCTCAATAAACATTATAAATCATTTACAACACTTTCTCCTTGTTAAATTATATGAATTTAGACATATTTGTAGTGTATGCGCTTGATCACTTCTGTGGCTTGCTATGTTTTAATGACAGCAAGGAGTGCTGTAGGTGCTCAATAGTTCATCTTTAAATTAAACTGCAGATCTCATGTTATGAATTTTTTTTTAGCGTGAACAATGATCAATGATGCACACTTACTTCGATATTATGGGGGACTGCTGGATTTGGTGGTAGAACGGTCCATTGTCTGGTTTGAATAGGACCATTGATAAATAGCTTACTGTACAACCGCAGCTGCACAGAGGTGTTGACGTCGTGTGAAGGCATCTCCACAACATTATGAAAAATACCACTGTATTTGAAGGATACAACTTGAAGACAGCAGTAAGATTTGTGTTTCCTTTTTAAAATATGCCTACTTTGTCAGAGATGCGCCGAATCAGACAATTATATTTACACTGCGATAAGTAACCTATGCCTACCTGTTTCCACTAAATTAGCCTATAAACATCCCAAAAGATGTTCACCTTATCAGCAAAACTGCATAAATGTAATTTGATTTGAATTGTTTAAAATAGTGGAAAAGAATGAGATCAACTCTTGTTTTTATGGATATTTTGGTATTTATTCTAAAACATAACAAGGATATTGGATGATTTTTAGCAACGTTATTTGTATTGCACAAATGGCATTTATAGTTCACTTCTCATATTTCCTTAATGTCTTGTACCTTTGGCGGTGTTAACAGTAGAACTACCAAGGCAGTCATTTTGACCTTTTTAAATTTTGCAATATGTAATAGCTTTCTAGAAATAAAACCCACATAACTATAATTTCTTGACTATTCTTAAATGTATGTATATTTCTTTCTTACAAATGTTAATATATTAAAATTCCAAAACACAAAAGAGTTTGAGTCTTTCTACCTTGAATGGCCAAAGCGGTCAAATTGACCGTTCACATTATAGACGGTGTATAATTTCTACTTTTGCGACGTTTTCTCACGGTTGAAGATGTATCTGTTGCCTAGCAACTTTTGTTCTAGTTGTTTTTATATGCTATTGCTAAGCTTAAATTCCCATTCATAAAATAAGCTGGGTGAACACCTCCAATTCGACAACAGCTGTCATTCAATCTCCTACTGTTTCAGGTGTGTTAGGCTGATTCAAGGAAGACTATATCCTGGCTGTTATCAATAATAGCCTACTTCAGTGTTCTGTCAAAGTAGCCATTATTATTATTATGCGAGTGTAATGCTATAGCCAATGCATATAGGCTAGCTAATTTTAGCCCTGACAAGACTGACATAGAGACGGAGCCCATTTAGGCCACGCCCTAACCAACGCTCTCCATTGACTTTGTATTGCGGGAAGCTGCCTCCTTGTCATTTCTGACTTGTAACAAAAACAGAACAATGCCTAAAAGCTGCTGAGACAAAGTGTACAGTAAACAAGCCACAAAATCCAGAACTACGTTTTTATAAGCTGTCGACCCAAAAAAAAATAAAAAATAGAGCATTGAATGATATGATGAAAAATCATATGTGACCCTGGACCACAAAACCAGTCATAAGTGTCAATTTTTCGATAGTCGACATTTATACATCATTTGAAATAAGTAAGCTTTCCATTGATGTATGGTTTGTTATGATAGGACAATATTTGGCCGAGATACAACTATTTGAAAATCTGGAATCTGAGGGTGCAAAAAAATCTAAATATTGAGAAAATTGCCTTTAAAGTTGTTCAAATGAAGCTGTTAGCAATGCATATTACTAATCAAAAATTAAGTTCCTGATATATTTACGGTAGGAAATTTACAAAATATCTTCATGGAACATTATCTTTACTTAATACAGGGCTCGAAATTAACTTTTTTACTTGGTAGCACTGGTGCTCCCAACTTCAAGAAGTTAGGAGCACCATAAAATTTTTAGGAGCACCCACTGAATATTAAGGAGCAACACAACTGGCAATTGAGCGGAAGGGCTGGCAACATCCTTCCTGATGATTAAAAATCTTCATCAATTGAACCTGATCCTTAAGCTGCAGTGCTTTGTTTTTTATACATGCAATATACAGAGGCAAGATAAGAAAATGTAATTTAAACTTTTCTCAAAACCCCTCAGAAATACATTCATATAACCCCCCACTCCCAATTCAATATTTAGGATTTCCCTTCCATATTTCGCATAGTGAACGTTGAGCTTGCTCAGGCTGCTACAGTATTTTCTTTTCTTTGTGTCCGTCTTCAGCGTTAATGGCTGTTTACACACTTGCCAATATTTCCACACAAATTAAATTTTGGAAAATGATTTCAATGCAGTTTGTGCAAGTGCGGTCACAAAACCGGTCAGTTCCAAGTAGGGGTGGGTGATATGGCAAAAATATATCAACATTTCATGATTTTATCATGATTCTTTGTCATGCTAGTTTTACAATTTTGTCTGAGCAGTATGGCCAGACTAATTTCCCTATTATAAAGACAAAGCCTTTCAAGGTAACAGAATATAATAAAGAATGGTGGATATTTAGGCCAAAGTGGGTGAAGATAAAAAATAATAACAAAGATACACATAATATACAAATAAAATAAACAGTGTTTTATTTTCAGGTACAACAGGCATATTTAGCAGGAGCATTCAAGAAATTGAGTGAACAAATATAAAAATAAATCACTATATAGATCGATTCCTATTAAAGTAACAATTTTTTCAGTCAAGAGTAGTTAGTTATTTCTTTCTCTTTGTGTTTTGTTGTTTTAACATTAAAGAATACAAATTCTGTCATCTGTCTGTTGATTCTGTCAGTGTTTTATAATAATACCATCATTTACTCACTCAAAATGAGTTTTAAACCTGAGTTTCTTTCTTCTGCTGAACATAAATGCTATTTAAACAGTTGCTGGTCCACAGTGACTTCCATAGTATTTTTTTTATCCTACAATCAAGTGGACCAGCAACTGTTTGGTTACCTACATTCTTCAAAATATCTTCTTTTGTGTTCAGCACATGAAAGAAATTAATACAGGTTTGGGACATCATGTGAGTGAGTAAATAATGACAAATTACATTTTAGGGTGAACTATCCCTTTAATGACAGTCGGCTGCATGTTTAGTTCTGTCCCTTTAAGAGCTGCACGCATCTAATATACAGGCACGCATCCGTTCCTCTCAGCTGTTTACTTTTATTTTAGACATAACTAACTGAGTCTATATGTAAACCTTGTGTGTTTTGACAGTATTAGCTCAAAAGATAACTTAGTTCAGTAATCAGGTGCTGTTAGACAGGCTTTTCAGTTCGCGCGCTTCAGGTGCACGAGCTCAGACAAAGCGCACGTCAGACCAGCGCGTGAATGAAAAGCTTTACCGGCAAGGCTTTAAAACACGCAAATAATGTACTTTTGTGATCGTGAATAAGTTCAGTGTTTCGTGAGTGTAACTCTACCGCTGAGTTAACACTGAATGGATGTGGCATTGTACAGTACATACAGACGGCGGCACCAGAACTGCAACTGAAAGAATGCGCTGTAGCACGATACTACAATATTTCTTCAAAAGCAGATCGTGGAGACATTTTTATGCAGTAATTCGCGTACGTTTAGCAGAGAACTGTAGAGGTCGCACCACAACAATTATTTGCACTCGCACAAATGCTCCCAAATATATTTTGGAGTCGCACAGATTACATTTCGGGAGCATATGCGACCAAAATGGTCGCAATTTCGAGCCCTGTTAATATCCTAATGATTATTGGCATTAAGAAAAATCGATCATTTTGACCCATAAAGGCCCTTTAAAGGAAAATTTCACACGGGACGCGGCAAGTGGTGGAATCGCCGCGCGGCTGCCGCCTTCTCTTGTAGTGGAAGCGTTTTGTGCAGTGGAGGCGGTGTTCGCGACGCGGTCTCGGGGCGGACGTTACCATAGTTACAAACAACAAATCACATTTGTATTTCCTAAACTAAATAAATAAAACAATGTAAGTTTTGTGTTGGTGTTATTTGCTATTTATCGTTTTATGGGAGCGCCTACTAGCTTCTTCATTAACAAACTGGTACACTCACAATCTGGATTTTTTTTATTATTATTATTATATCTCTGAGATTTTGATGGATCACACAACTCCGGGAATTCCAGTAGGATTTACAGAGATCTTCATCAGTGAAATGTTACAAGTGGTTGTTAATAATCAGTTCTCTGATTGGTTGAAACCGACGCGGCTGCCGCTCACAAAAAGATAAAATATTTGTATCTTTGGCGGTGCCTGCTGCGAAGCGCCGTGCTCGTGGAAGCGGCAGGATTTTGGGTGCACGAGCACCGCTTGCGCTCCGCCTCCGCGCCGCCAGCAAAGCCGCTTGCAGTTTGCCGCTTTCCGAAAATGAACTAGACACTCGCGACTGCCGCGTCCCGTGTGAAAGGGCCTTAAGTCTCCTCTTGCCTTATATCGAAATCCTCCGACATTATTCACTAAGAATCTTCGTTTTGTAGTAATAGTTCGTGATAGGTGTTTTGTTTTCCTTTCTCCTCTGTGCTTCCGTGTTCGTCACTCTCTCCCAGGAGCTTATTCTCGCGAGACTACGCGCTTCTTTCAGGAGCTTACTCTCGCGAGACTACACGCTTCTTTCAGGAGCTTACTCTCGTGAGACTACGCGCTTCTTTCAGGAGCTTACTCTCGCGAGACTACACGCTTCTTTCAGGAGTTTACTCTCGCGAGACTACACGAATCTTTCAGGAGCTTACTCTCGTGAGACTACGCGCTTCTTTCAGGAGCTTACTCTCGCGAGACTACACGCTTCTTTCAGGAGTTTACTCTCGCGAGACTACACGAATCTTTCAGGAGCTTACTCTCGTGAGACTACGCGCTTCTTTCAGGAGTTTACTCTCGCGAGACTACGCGCTTCTTTCAGGAGTTTACTCTCGCGAGACTACGCGCTTCTTTCAGGAGTTTACTCTCGCGAGACTACGCGCTTCTTTCAGGAGTTTACTCTCGCGAGACTACACGCTTCTTTCAGGAGTTTACTCTCGTGAGACTACACGAATCTTTCAGGAGTTTACTCTCGCGAGACTACACGCTTCTTTCAGGAGCTTACTCTCGCGAGACTACGCGCTTCTTTCAGGAGTTTACTCTCACGAGACTACACGCTTCTTTCAGGAGTTTACTCTCACGAGACTACACGCTTCTTTCAGGAGTTTACTCTCGCGAGACTACACGCTTCTTTCAGGAGCTTACTCTCGCGAGACTACACGCTTCTTTCAGGAGCTTACTCTCGCGAGACTATGCGCTTCTTTCAGGAGCTTACTCTCACGAGACTACGCGCTTCTTTCAGGAGCTTACTCTCACGAGACTACGCGCTTCTCCCCGGCGGCCTTTCGCGGCGCCTATGTCATACGCTCAACCGACTTGTCGGGAACGCGCCTGCTTGAGAGACCGGAAGCTGGACTAAACGGTTTATAAAGTTTTAAGAATTTACATTTTTTTAAAACTAACGCATTGTTTCGCTTCAAAAAGTCCTTTATTAACACCCCGGAGCCGTGTGGAGTAGTTTTGTGATGGATGGATACTTTTTTTTCGGATTCAGAAACAGGGGCACCATTCAATTCAATTGTAAAGATTGGAACAGACAGGACAATATTGAATATAACTCAGATTGTGTTTGTCTGAAAGAGAAATGTCAGACACGCCTAGGATGCCTTCAGGGTGAGTAAATCTTTGGCTAATTTTCATTTTGGGGTGAACTATCCCTTTAATATCCTAATGATTTTGGCATAAAGAAAAATCGATAATTTTGACCCATAAATATATTTTTGGTTATTGCTACAAATATACCCCAGCGACTTAAGACTGGTTTTGTGGTTCAGGGTCACATATAGGATATTACAATAGTATATTTATTTGGTTACATATTTTATCTGTCAATAAGTCTCATCTCTTTATACCTGACTGTGTGATGTTCATATTTACATCATAATATATCATATTTTGTTTGCTTGAGCGCTTCCTCTGTTTCTCTGACTGAAAATATAAAAATAAATGGTTATGGACTGCAGAGAGTGCTAAAGCTACTTAGGTTGTATTTTTGATGGGAAAATTATAAAAATTATCATTCTTAAATTACTGAGACTACAAATAAACAGAAACAGGCCCGACAGAATGTGTCGGCTTTCTTTTGTTAAATAACGATAAATAGCATTTTATTTCTGTGAAAAAAAAAAAAAAAAAAAACAAACAGCCGCTTTTATCATGTTCGTTTTGTGATCTTGCTTATATTTCCAGTGATTAATTTCTGATTAGTTTTCTGATCAAAACCTCTCTTTGTTGGTGAAATGATGGGGTTGCGTGACGTTGTTCCAGAGAGGCGTGTAAAGGGCAGGTTTTAGTGAAGCGCTGCAGAGCTTCAGACCCGACGGTGGAAAAGCGGCTACTGTGTTTCCACTCCTGGACCAGCCTTTAACACGCCTCCATTAGGACAACCTCACACAACCACCCCAACCATTTCACCAGCATGGGACTAGCTGAAAGAAAACTAGCTAGATCACAAAAAGTAACACGGTTGTTCTGTGCTGAAAGGAGCAAGACTCCAGCATCGATATATGAGTCAAGTCACCTTCATTTATATAGCGCTTTTAACAATACGGATTGTGTCAAAGCAGCTTTACAGAATTAAATAGTGTATAATAATGCAAAAAAAATGACCAAATATTTAGAAAAAAGAAAGTTTCAGACAGTAATTTATTAATTTGTGCCAAGCTGAATCAAAAGCAAACACTCTTGTTCAGTCACACCTGCTTCCATTTATTCGCGATCACAGAAATACAAAAAACTCCATTAAGGCTTTTAAGTCCAAAGGCTTAGACTTTTAGAAAAATAGTTTTAAAATTGCATGTTTACGTCTCATTTCTTTAGAAAGAATGAGCATTTCTTCAAAAGAAAAAAAGGGGTAGTCCAAATAGTCTTTAGCATTGCTTATAAAAGTATTTCTGCCTCATACAGTGATCAGAATCCCCATCAGATCTCAGTTGGAAGTTATTTCAGACACTCACTTTGGTCTGAAAGTGAGTTTGAGATGAAAATGAGCAGCAGTTTTGAACTTCTGACTCATTAACTTTGTTCATGAAAACTCCTCAAGCCCTAGTTGGCCCAAGTTCGTCAGGCCAAAAACTCAAAGATCAGCTAAATGTCAAAGGAAGGGGCCCAACCTTTGCGCTCCCGCACGCAAGAGAAATTTCCCCTGCAACAATATTCAGGCTATATTCCTGTGTGTTATGGAGGACTTTTAGTTACATGTGAAACAAGTCACCCTCGGCGGGCTGGATTCGAACCCGTGGTCTGCGCGACCGAGTCGTTTTTGAAGTCCGGTTCTGAATCAAATGATTTGCGATACGTGATCTGATTGGAGCGCTTCGAAACAGTGAATCATTATGTTGACACGGTTTCCATCATATTAAAAACATGCCCCCTCATCCCCACCTGCTTTTTTCACTAATCGCGCCCTGGGACATTATATTGATTGATATTTGTGTAATTATGTTTTTTAAGTATATGACATGTTTATGTTTAGGGTTAAATAATATGAATACAAATGTTTCAGTAGTTGATTGATATTTATTATTTTGTGTATATTATTTTTAAAAAGCATATTGCATGTTTATGGTTAAAATGAATAAAAATGTTTCTTCAAAGATGTTTTTTTTGTGTGTGGGATATGATTTGATTTATCAGATTTAATTTATCTGATCAAAAGACTTCAAAATGTTCAAATGTAAAATGTTTTATTAAAAAGAATACACAATATATATACAGGAAAGAAATTATTTATTGAGGAGGATACAGGACAATATGAAAGAGTGGGCCCATGTAATATATACAAAATATATACAGGAATTATATTATTTATTGAGGAGGTGGAGTTTGGCCTTTATTTTGCTGCCGCTGTTCTGCCAACCAGTCATCTAAAGATTTGCCATCTGAGGCACGTGAGCAGAATGTGGCATTACCATATCGGCTATGGCCAAACTCTTTTGTTTTGGGCTGCCCACATTTGCTGCACATGTTAAAAGTAACCCCTCGCACATACTTCCTCTTATGTACTCCGCTTTCCTCCTCCTGAGCCCGCCGGCGCCTGTTCCTCTGGGTGTAACGGGACACAGGAGCATCAGACGCAGGAGCAGGCAGAGCTGCACCGGATGTCGAAGCAGCAGAAGAGGGAATCATTGACACAGTCATGTCCGGGTTAAGGACTAGTGTGCCTAACAATGACCCAGGTGCTGAAATGGGCTGCACAACTCCTGGTGCTGTGGTGGCAGCAGCGGGCCATCGACCTGGTCGCAGAATTGGAGCCTGTCCGTCTCGATTTGGCGGAAGGATAAATGGATGTTTTGGGCCTGATGTCGATGTAGCTTCATCCAATTTTTCCCTCGGTGGAGGAAGCGGAGTATGGGCCACAGCAATTGGGTCAGGTGGAGTCAGTCCCTTAGCGAGGACACTCATTTTCTGATTCTTCTGCCGCCGCTGAAACCTGAAAATAAATTACTTGTATTATATATATGTTTAGAAGTATTCAGTTCATTTGAAGCAAATAATGTGCCTTGCTTACCACTGAATGAGTGTCTTCTGGTTTAGCTCAAACAGCTGGATCATGGTTTCATCCATCAGCCTGCGACTGTTAAGCACTAGCTCTCGGATGTGGTGGTAATCCGAGAGGATTTTAGACCACCTGGGGGTGCAAACTCCAGCCTTCTTGGTCGGCGACTTGTGTAAAGCACAAAGCTGAATACAAATGGCCTCAACCAAGCGGCTGGTGCTGGGCCACTGTGCTGGACCCCCAGGATGTCCAATCAGACACCATTTCACACTCTCCACACCCGGTGTGACTCCGGACCGCTTCGGTGCTTTAAAGTGCCCATGTGTGAGCTGAGGCTGATGTCGAGGCTGATAGTTGACCCGCTGTTTGTCAGTATCAGGAAGAGCTGTCCACAGATGGATGGCCTCTGTCACCTGCAGGTCAGTGAGGTAAGGAGCCTCACGGAGACCCACCAGGTAACCAGCCAGATCCTGGATCTTGTCCCACCCAGCGATGCCATCGGGTCCAATGACTGCTCCCTAGTAAATGCAGATTAATGTTAATATATGTGGAATAAAGTAAGATTGGAATTAAATAAAGCCCTTAAAGTGTCTTACCTGAGCCTCGTCGGAGAGACTGCTTCCAGGCTGTGACGGCACTGAAGGGGCAAGATGCTGTCCTTCTCCACCAGATGATGTGGACGGCTCAGCCGGTGACGCTGGGGACTGAGGCAGAGGCAAAGATGAGGGGCGGATTTCATCCTCGTCCAGCACTGGAACTGTGATGTCCTCCATGATCTCTTCCTCAAACCCCTCATCTTGCAGGTCCTGGTCATCAACTTCCTCCACCAGCCGGTCTTCCTCCTCTGGGTTCTGGAGCACTGGAGTCAGTGTTTTGCCAGTCTGGCTGTAAAGGTACTCCATTCCCAGCAATTCACCTACAAGAATAAAATGGGGAAAAAAGAAAGTGTTCTTAATATTTTGTCTAGTACATTAAAACATTTAATGTCACAATAGTGAACGTAAAAAAGGTTTTCACTTATAAAGCTTTAAAAACCTTACTGACTGAAGTTTTAGTGCATTTCCTGCAAATATGGGATAAATAAAGAGTCTCAATTAAATATATGCAGTGTCAGTGTCACATGGTTACTGCAGATTGTGTCACATGGTTACTGCAGATTGTCACATGACCAGAGCAGTTTATTTCCTGTTTTCACCTTGAGAAGATGATGGATGCATCAAAGATCCAAAACAAAAGGCTAGTAAAGTGTGTTAACATATGACAAAGATTTTTGGTCCACATTATCTTTAAGGTGTCTACTATTAATATATGAATTCACAATTAGTCAGTTTTGTTGAGTGTGGTCATTGGTCATGAGTAAACTTTCCGGTGGGATAACGGTGAATTTAGGTATACATATAAATTCAATTGCAGTTGTTAGTGAAAGCTGCACTAAAATGTTGCAATGACAAATATTGCACTAAATTAAAAGTTCAAATAAGTTACAATATTGATGTTGTAATAATGGTAGCACTAATATTGTATGATGTATGTTATGATATATGCACTAATAATTTTATGATATATGTTACAATAAAAGTAACAATTTTGAAATACGTTGATGGTTGTATTATTTTTGTATTTTAACTCAGTATTCCTATCAGTGTTGTACAAGGGTTTTTATGGTAACACTATTTCAATAGTCCACTTTAGGGTTTTTATGGTAACACTATTTCAATAGTCCACTTTAGATATTCTACTAACAGTAAGTATCTTTGCAACTACATGTCAACTAGCAGTCATTAGAGTATTAGTAGACTGTCTGCTTAATATCTTCTAACACTTTATTTTGATGGGTCCACAACAAACAACATACTATGAGAAACTTTGCAAGTATATGTCAACTTATTCTACTAACCCTAAACCTACCCTAACAGTCTACTCTGAGAGTTAGTAGACATGTAGTTGCAAATTAATAAGAATTAGTTGACATGTAGTTACAAAGTTACTTATAGTTAGCAGACTGTATAAAGTGGACTATCAAAATAAAGTGTAACCGTTTATATGCATAATAGTAACGCTAGAATGTGATGAAACAGTTTAAAATAGCTGGGCTATTTGTGACTGACATAAATCACAATTTTTCACACTTTTCCTAAAAAAATAATTCTTGAATATTTCAAAGGGTTACTAATGACACATCATCTGGATATTTTTATGTCTGGAAAAAATTGGGATTAAACAGGTTAAAGGCTAAATAGATAATTTAGTAGATTATTACAAAAGAACAAATGAAAGAATTTCTTGCCTGTATATGCTCCAGGAGGGCGATAGCGCTCATCCCAGGGCTTCCTAAAGACTGTTCGGCTGAGCTGGTCCACAGCCTCTCTCATGGCACTGCCATATGACCGGATGGAGGGCGCTCCTTTAATAGCGTCTTCCATCCGGTCATCATTCCAACGCATCAAGCCCTCAAGAAGATAGGCCTGAAAATGCGCATCACTGGCACTGGTTCCTAAAAGTTAAATAAACAGAGTCGATAAAAATGTAAAACTGTAACTTGAATGCAATGTAAGTCGCTTTGGATAAAAGCGTCTGCTAAATGCATAAATGTAAATGTAAATGTAAAACAAAAAAGGCTTTTATATGTACAAGATATGTACTACACATGAGGTGCTATGAAGTAACATGTAATAGAGTAATGTAGTTACATCAAAAATTATTGTCATTATAACCAGAGTTACTACAGTAAAAGAACAGCTTTTTTTTTTATTTATTAATGTGACATTACTTTAAACTAATGGAAGCAGTTACAGTGCTTATATGTTTTACAGAAAAATTAGTATGTAATACCTGGAATAAAACGGTTCAGGTGGAGGTGGAATGACTCCAAGGAGGTAGAACCACGGGCACACCTGTAGCAGCACAGCTCCACACCACCTTTCTTCAGTGTCCCCGTCTTCATGTAGAGCGGAAAGTTCTCTGGGTCTTGGATACACTGAACGTGCTTCCGCTGTTCCTTCCATATCTGCTGGATCCGTTCGTGGTCCAGCAGAGGAACTCCCAGAGTGTCCTTTCCGTCCGCACTGTCAAACAGATCGATCAGTGATCCAATCGCTCTGGTGGTCTCCTCCAGCCCCCTGGTCCTCCTCCGGCAGTGCAGTGCCAACTCCCTCCGGGTAATGCGAGCACTGACCGTCCTTTCTGAGATGTGGCCAGTCTTCTTTGCTGCCAGCTCACCCTCCTTTGCACGGCGAAGAGCAGCCACATCCTCTGGATCCCACTGAAAGATGCACGCGGACAGACGTGCCATGAAGATCCCGTAGAGCGGATGAGCCTCTGTCGTGACACCTGCCGCAAATCGCCGCATGAAGTGCCAGATGTCGAGGCGCACTTCAAGCTCATCCCACTCCGAAAACATGATCTTCACCCGAGACTGGCCGTGCTGACTGCAGCAATCTCTGTCCACGTACATCACTTTTGGGGCTGCCTCTCCTGCCTCCCGGTAGCGTTTCATCAGGCCAGCTGCCATGTGGTCCAGTCCATGTCCCTCGGCGGCTGTCAGCACAGAGACAAGGACTTGGCCGTGTTCGTTTCCCACATTTGTGCACCAGGCAGCTGTTCCTGAAGCAGCACCGACATGTTTCTTTGTGACCTATTGGGAAAAATAAAAGGGTCAAAAACTGTCTCCATTATGTACGCACTAGTGTTGTCAAAAGTACCAACCGCGATACCATTCGGTACTGAAATTTTAAAAATGTCCATTTCCCACCAAGATTTGAGCGCTGTTGAGCGGATTATTAAACCGCGCTGATTGGTCATTGTGTTCACGCGCTCAACAGATACATCTGTGATTGGCTTCAATGATCATCGCTTCACACTCATCACCGAGCGCTTCATTGATCATTGAAATCTTAGTGGGAAATGGACGTTTTTAAAATTTCAGTACCGAATGGTATCGCGGTCGGTACTTTTGACAACACTAGTACGCACACATCCATATCTGGCAAATTTCTGTATATAAACAGGGCTGTGATACCTTTTTTGTGGAGTCCATCTTGAGTACACAACCAAAGACAGATGTAATTTTGGCCTTGACCTCGTGCAGTCGCCCCAGAACATCCCTGGCGTACACGGCTAACAGCCACTTAGGTTTAGGTAGGGCAGGTAAAAGGGGAGGCTCAGCAAACACAGGAGGCTGCACAAGGGAGGACCTTGTGAATGGTTCACAGGCAGTCAGGTACTGCAGGACACGCTGTGTCCATGCCTCACTGTGCTGTTCCATCAGCTTCTTGTAAAGCTGAGTCACACTGTTGCCCAGTGTCCTCTCCCTCATCATCCTCAGCACCCGGTTGTCACATGAGTATCTAAGAAAAGAACAGTATAATCATGTAAATGCTTTGGTTGGTAAAACAAATAACACAAATAAGAGCGCCTAATAATGAATGATTGTCATTATGAATTACCTGTATGTCAGCAAAGCTGGAAACTGACTGCGGTGGCCCATATCCAGCTGTCCTAAGATGTCCTCGGACCAGGCGGGATACTTCTTTTTGCAGCGTTTGCATTCCAGATACTCAGTGGCAAGGTCATACCACCCGTCAATGTCCAAGACCTTACGCACGGTTCGGTAAAGTCCTGCCGCTGTTAGTCTGTGCTTACCACAGTCTGGACGAACACAAGCAAGAGGAAACAACCACATCTTCAGCGGCATCCATAAGAAAAGGGGCCGACAGAAAAAGAGGTCGGGTGAGGCGGGTGGCTGAGTGTGAATTAAAGGGGGCTGAGGAGGATACCACCAAAGCTTCAGCTGGGACACTAGTTCTGGCTTGCCGGTTCGCGGGTTGGCCTTAAACAGTGTGTTCCGGATCCACTCGTGCTGGAAAGGTGGAAGATGATCTTTCCAGTGACTTGGAAGCTCAGCTGGTGGCTGATGATGTGGAGGATCTGGTGTTTTGACTGCTTCCGCTGATGGAGACGGACCAGCACAGGCCTCTGAGTGAACAGTAACAAAAACAATATATGGATGACTGTTGCATTTGATAGTAATAACACAAATAAATACACTGACACCTTTGGACATCCTTAAGGTTTTGAAGAAGTGCACTCAAAGAATGCATCCCTTTTGAGGCTTGGTGTGACATAATTCTGTACTGTAAACAAAATATTTAAAAGTGTTGTTTTTTGTTTTTTTTTAAATAATTAAAAATGTTTTCACAAAACATTCTTTTAATATGTGCATTTGTGTCATATGCCACACCTGTATTTAGCTGTGCTTCACATTGTGATGCAGCAAATACCAGCTCCTCATCATCATCGGAAGTGCCTGGAGCACAAATGTTAAAACTATTACTAAATCAAATCAAATCACTTTTATTGTCACAGCACATGTGCCTTGGTGAGTGAAATTCTTGAGAGCGTGCTCCATACAGTGCAGAAACAATTAACATAGACAGTACCATTACATACTTACAGACTTATACAGATGACAATGTGCAATATACACATACATATACTCAGTACACACAGTGTACTATAAGACATACTTACATTATCAATACACACTATACACCGTATGATCACATTCTACATTATGTACACATATATACACACAATAATATGCAAAGGTGCAGTAGATTACACATAAGCTGGATACGCAAATGTCATGGATGTGCATTGGATGGTATCCAGTGGTAGCAGATAGATTGTTGTATTGGTGCAGTGTGTACGTGTAGTCCAGTTTGAACTGTGGAGTTAAAGTGCAGTGCGTGGCATATCGTAAAGTGGGAGTGTGCTGTAGGGTGTATTCTGACTGTTCATTAGCCTGAGGGAAAAAGCTATCCCTCAGTCGGCTAGTGCGGGATCGGATGCTGCGGAGACGTCTGCAGTACTATGAACCAGTACTATGCAGTAATGGATCTGCAAACAGTAAGTGGATATGTTTGCCATACTGATAAATGAATACATGTAGAACTGCTGTAGAGAAAATTCAGTATTCACACTTCTACTCACAGGGTTTAACTGGTGACATGAGTTTTCTCACCACCTGTGAAGGAGACAAATGTTTGCCACATGCCAGCAGCGCTTTCACTGTGGCGGTCTGCTGTACACCAGTTCGGATGGCTGCAGGTGGAGGTGCGGGCAGATGTACACTGGTGCCCACAGCAGAAACCCGTCTTTTCAGGACATACGTCTTGAAAATGGCCATGTTGGTGTTGGGCCTGGCATCTGCCTCAACCAGGTACCTGATGAGGGCTTGAGCCTTCTTGCTCTGGTCCTCATAAACATCCTTCATGGACCGGCCCTGGAAGTCACCAAACTCCACCATCAAGCAGCCCTGGTCTCCAGTTGCCCGGGCTTCTGCTTGCATTTCCTGCTTCCTCTCATACTTCTCCACTTCTTCTGCCATCTCTCTAATATGAGAAGTGTACTGTAGGAACAGTTGTTTATTTTCTGACAGGTTTTTTTTTTTTGCGCTGTCTCTTTGGAAATGCTGAGCACCAAATACACCGCGTACCCCAGAGAGTTTTCCAGGAGCCATCTAAATCTCTGGCCCTGGTACTTCCCAAACTGAAGTTGGCAGTGAGCCAGTTCTAAAAACTGGTCACTGGGGTCTCCACCACTTGTGCTGACAAAAGAAACCAGAACCTCTGCCAGCACCTCCTCGTTAGGTTTGGCCCTTCCAGACTCCACATTTTCAAGGTGCTTTGCCTCCACCGATGGCACCATGAGGAGTCGGGTTGATGTTGCCGATTGGCGGGGAAAAACAGGGTATGCGTACATTTTCTGAAATGAAAATCAGAAAGAGACTATTACCTCTAGCAATCTGAAAGATACCTGTATGTTAAGTGTGTAACGACAATTTAACAAGCTACATGTAAACCATATTACTGTGGTAATAAACATGGCCATGACCATAAACTGGCCTGATGAGTTTTCTACAGAGGACAGGTATCCCATATGTAAAGTCAAATATGAAGTCTGAAATTTCCTTCTGTTTCCAATGCTGTCATCTTAAACCATGACCAGGGCTTGCACAATTTCAAAATCCCTGGTAGCCCTTCGGGCAGGTACTCTTCAGATTTTGGTAGCCCGAAAATTAATTTAACTAGCCCAAATAATAATAATAAAAAAAAAAAAAAAAAAAAAAAAAAAAAATATATATAATAATAATATATATATATATATATATACACACAGTGGGTACGGAAAGTATTCAGACCCTTTTAAATTTTTCACTCTTTGTTATATTGCAGCCATTTGCTAAAATCATTTAAGTTCATTTTTTTTCCTCATTAATGTACACACAGCACCCCATATTGACAGAAAAACACAGAATTGTTGACATTTTTGCAGATTTATTAAAAAAGAAAAACTGAAATATCACATGGTCCTAAGTATTCAGACCCTTTGCTGTGACACTCATATATTTAACTCAGGTGCTGTCCATTTCTTCTGATCATCCTTGAGATGGTTCTACACCTTCATTTGAGTCCAGCTGTGTTTGATTATACTGATTGGACTTGATTAGGAAAGCCACACACCTGTCTATATAAGACCTTACAGCTCACAGTGCATGTCAGAGCAAATGAGAATCATGAGGTCAAAGGAACTGCCTGAAGAGCTCAGAGACAGAATTGTGGCAAGGCACAGATCTGGCCAAGGTTACAAAAAAACGTTTGAAAAAAAATTGAATTGAATTAACAAAGATTAATAAATAGTGTAATAAATGCATTGTTCATGTTAGTTAATACATTAACTAATGTTAACAAATGACACCTTATTGTAAAGTGTTACCAAAAAAGTTTTTAATAGCTGTAGTTAATATGCTGCAAGATAATCACATAATATGATCTGGTCTTTGAAATGCAATGTGTGCTAAGTTTACTTTATTTACATTTGCATAGAGTCTGACAATAATAAATGAATAAATAAATAAAATTAAAAGCATGAATTTAACATGTGAAAAGCAGGAGGGTTTGAACATTTGAAAACGAGGAATTTATTCCATAAATATTAGTATTGTTACTTGTACCGTAAATAAAATTATTTTAATTATTTACTTAATGCATTAATTATTTTTATTTCATATTATCAAATATTCATATTTTATTTTACAGAACAATTATAATATAAAATTAATATATGTCTTCCTTTTTATAATTAAAGCAACAACAGCTGCAATAATAATAATTATTATTTTGTTGTTGCTGTTATTAATAATAATAATAATAATAACAACATTATTAATAATTACTTAATAATGTGATCATTATTAATAATTTTTTTTTGGTTCCTCAAACAAGTTTTAATGTAATTTGGGGGGCGGGGGTGGGGTGCTGGTAACGATTCTAGGGGCCCAAGATTGGCACGGTGGCTCGGAGGAGGTCACTAGTATTATTACCAAATATATGTAATTTTTGTTTAATCATTATATTCAGTCATAGAATCTCAAGCGGCACCCCTGGTTGCATACGTACGGACGGCCAATGATTTTAACTTATCTGATCAGTAGCGACATGTTTTCTGTATATCATGGGAAAAGTTACAGGTTCACTGGTACTGAAGAAAACGTGTGCTATACATGCTAGCTAACTTAATTGGCGCATTTCATTTTCCCAAAAATACACACTGTATATCAGTGGTTCTCAACCTTTTTTTCCACCGGGCCGCACTATGGTCCAAGTGCAAGTCTCACGGGCCGCACGCATCTCATTTACATATTACGTCATCAATTCAAGCCAACCAGATTTATAATATTATTTATAGCCTAAATATTATTATAAATAAATAAATATAATTCTACTCACCATTAATAAAACACCTGATGCTGTCGGGAGCTGACGGATTTTGTGAAATTCTGCTCGAAAGGAGTAACAGCACAATGAAGTTGCGATTGTAAGTTGCAGAAGACGCGCACGGAAGCGTGACATGACACGCGACATTGCAGAAAGTGTGCGTTCACAAATGTAGCCTATGTTGATCCAAATATGGAAAGCATTTTCGAATTTAATAAGCTGAGGTTCTCTCCAGAGATGTTTTGCCACATTTCTGTAATTAAGGATGATTGCTTCGTAGTAGTGTTTCTTTTTACCTGAACATCTTCAAGTGAGTGGTGGTGCAAACCGAAAGTCCAGCACTCTCTTCACTGCTGATGCTGCGACGATCTTGTTTGAATGCGTTCCTTCGCTGGCATTTTCCACATTTCGTTTTCTCCCTTAACAAATTTGTCCATTCTGATGCTCAGTTTTACAGAACTAATGGCTGCTGATGATTATTTGAATTGAATTCTTCCAAAGTGCGCACTTGTAAGTGTTCGTTAAACACGTAACATTAATTACGTGAGTATGTCTGCTCATGTCTGAAAATAATATATGAAAAACTAAATTATTTTACATAACAAAAACATTATAGCTTATATTTCTTTAGTACATTTTTAAATTAATGTAAAACCTAAAATGAACGGTAAAACTGAAAGCTTTTAATTGTGTTCAGACTAACATTCAGGATGGTGGGCCGCATTTGGATTCGTGACGGGCCGCCGTGGGTTGAGAACCACTGCTGTATATGAACAAATAATGAGTGATATTCAATAATGAAGTAAACCATAGCCTTACCTTTTTCAAAGATGACAATAATAGCGGCCGGCGGCGATTGGTCAAAAGTAAGCCACCGGAGAGAAATGTGATTGGTCAAAAGTAAGCCTGTAAAGGATGGGTTGTTTTGTGCGCTCAATGGATGAACAGAGTGGGAATGGAATTGAAGGGGGATAATTCCAAGGTCGTAATTAATGCAAAACAACATCACTATCTCTTGGGAAAGTACAAGGGAGTCTATTGCATTGACCTTCAAGATAAGGTTGGAAACTGTTGTCGTTTGATCGTCTTTAGGTGCAGGATCCTGGCACCACATTGATTACGAAACCTCAGAGGTACTGCTAATTAAGAACTCATCTTTTTCTGTAATTAAAACAAAGTGCACCCAATTGGGAGGGGGAGCGAGCCTGGCCAGTTTGCTTTCTCTCTCACTTGAAGGGTTGTTCTTAAACCGCACCTAATTTTAAAGTATATAAAAGGGGTTTCATTCAGAAACAGTGGAAGCTCAGCTGTGAGATAAGCGCGCGTCGCCCGGCATTCTCGGGACAGGTGTTGGTCTGGTGCGCTGAGGGACGCAGACACGCATCAAGTAGAATCATGCTTGAAAAAGGTTGCTGTCTCGGAAAAAGATCCATTGAAGGGCTTACAGAGTCGCTTGTGGATCGTGTTGCCTGCTTACAGAAAGCAGCATGAGCGTGCAGATCAGAAAGCTAGAGAGAATGAAAGAATGAAAGTAATGTCGGAAGCCTTAGGGCACGCCTCATTAGCGCAAGGTCAAGCTGAAATTTTGCGCCAGCGTCTTAATCAGATGACTGGTATGGCAGAAAAAGCTGCTCTTCAGGTAGCCAAAGTTAATGCTAAAAAGAAGCGAAAACCAAATGTACGAAAATTACGGACGTTTGTAGCTACCGCAAATGCCGACGGGTGGGACCCGTCCACTTGGAATGGGAATATTTGGGATTCTGATGATTATGATACTGGACCGGACGAAGATGTCGGTCCAGATGAGGGATCTGAAATAGATCCTCCATCTGTTCAGGTAAAACCAATTCAGAGAAGGAGATTAGTGCATGGAGCATTGGGTAATAACAGGCAAGATGTGATGTAAGATTATACTCATCATGAAATTTCAGACATCAGAGAGCGAATGAAACAAAAATCGGGAGAGCCTCTTGATCACTGGCTAGTGCGTCTTTATGATCAGGGAGCAAGTCAGATCAGAGTAGATGCTGTTGATAGTATGCACTTCTTAGATCTGTGTAATGATCCGGTTGTCCGAGCTGGAATGAAAACTGAGGCAGAAGCTCTTGATGGAAATGAAAGTGGCTTGTTAACCCTTATTGCTAATGCAGTGTATCGACACTTCCCAGATGAGGGTAGTTGGCCCTCAAAGGAGGGAAAATGGCACACTTTGAATGAGGCTGTTTCATGTTTAATAGAATTAGCTATGAGGGTAGCTGCAGTCATAGGGCATACAGGAGAGTTAGATGACACCCCACTGACTTTATCCATGAGAAATGTGATTGGACGATAGGAGGTACAGTTACCAAATTATGGGAGTTAGGTGATTTGGGGGAATGGGACAAAATCGAGAAACCACGATTTACTCCCAATAATGGTAATACATCAGGAAATACTGGAGGAGGCAATCAGGTAAACAGCTATGTGCTCTGTTGTGACAAGCAGGGGATAATAGAGAAGACATGGATAGAAAACCCACTAGTGAGTTAATCAAAATGGCTCGCAAGAAAGGAATGGTTAAGGGAGATCCACCGCAACCGGTGAAACAGATAAGCATGGTGCAGTGTTGTGAGCGTATGTCCTTCAATGAACCAACTTGCAAATGTAATCACTCTGTGTACAAGTCAAAGAATAAAAAGAAAGATGTGTATTTTCCTTCCTCAGGGTCATCTTCTTCAGAGGATGAGTCAGAGGAAGAACCAGAAGAAAAGGCAGAGGTCTTTGAACACAGATCAGGGACTAATGGGAAAAAGAAATGTAAGAAGGGGAAAAATAAGAAAAAAAAGAGTCTTTACCCACGTAAAGAATTGGATGAAATGGCCCAACAACATCACTACTAGGAATCAGGTCGAGCCCCCGCAATTCGTGCAACTTCTTGGTCGCATGAGGATATTAGACCCCATGTACCGCTGGAAATTTATTGGAAAACCAAAAATGTTCAAAATGTCAGGGCCTTAATTGATACGGAGGCGGAGGCCACCCTTATATACGGCAATCCAGCTAACTTTAAGGGAGAATGATTGACTGCTATGGGGATAGGGGGAAAAACGATACAGGCTGTAGCCACTCGGGTGAAATTGAAAATAGGCCATTTGCCTACCCGTGAATATGAAGTACTCATCACCCCAATAAAAGAATGGATAATTGGCAGCGGACCTAGATTTATATTCACTAACCACTGTAACTTTAAACCCACAGGAAGTCACCATAGTGGAAACAGGAGTTGGAGTGCAGTGTCCTCCTGGACACTACGGACAAATATGTCCAAGGTCAAGCCTGGCAATAAAGGGGGTTATCGTGTTGGCTGGAGTAATTGATTCTGACTATCAAGGGACTATAAAGGTAGTCCTCCAAAACATTTCAGAAGTGCCACTTCCCTTAGAAAAGGGGAGTAAATTGGCTCAAATTCTGATTAAGCCAGTACACATGGGAAATGTAGAAGAAATACCTAAACCCTCAATGATAACAGAAAGGGGGGAGGGTGGATTTGGTTCAACTGATAAAAGCGGTGCCAAAAAACAACACGATGGTCCTCCTAAACCAGCAGAAATAATACCAATGGGACAAGATAATACTGTTGCAGTGATGGAACCAGGAGAAGAACGATGGAGACATGTCCCTGCTAATAAATGTTATCTCAGAGAGTCATAGTAACCTTTGCGAAGTATGTGTGTGTTTTTCTTGTGCAGGAATCGATGGAGATGGTTGTTGACCAGATGGCTGTTTCTCGGAGATGTCTGGAGATGAGGCCTATTGGTGGTTAGGAGAGGAAAATGGAACGGAGCTGATCCAAACCACCGACGGCTGGTCAGATCTTCTGCTGTCACACCGAAACGGGCTCTGCTTGGCAACAAGTGCATCATCCCGCGCCAAGGGAAACCAGAGAGATAAGCTTCTGTTCGAGCACAACATCACTTGGCACTATCAACCGAGGTTGGCTGGTCATCGAGTGTGGAAGGTATTGAGATATCCCTGCGTCCGACAAAGTGAGTGGTGGCAACAGGGAAACACCTATCCACGTCAAACAGGGTTGTTGATAAAATCTGCAATTGTCCACGTACGTCAAGAAATACGAGTCATCTTGGGTCGAGGAAAAGCACAACGAGTGTGTTCCACATACAGGATCACGATAGTTTCAGCCGTACAGATCAGTCTTGCAGGTTTCGTTTTGTGGGAAGATAGTATTCCCATTAAACGCTGGAGAGAAGAGAGTATACCTGAGTCACCATGAAAATCATCATCTTGTTGATTGAACTGATTAGCCTGGGCTGGATCATCGGATCTTTTGCTCAAGTGCCTGGGATAGAAGTACAACCGTACAAAAGACTGGTGTTGCGATGGAAAAGTGACTCACATTCTAGGAGACAAGACAATATCATCTGTGAAGCTAATGCTGCATGTCCGGTGGGCATACTAAGGCCAACCGGAGGTTGCGTGATATACAAAACTAGTCTCTGTTATCGAGGTCATTGCGCTCTTCCAATACTAGATTGCCCAACAGATCTATCAGTAGAAGTACAAACTAATGTATCACTCTGTATAGGGAACTATACTACACGGAAATGTGATGGTCAGGTCAAGGCAAGGCAAGGCAAGTTTATTTATATAGCACATTTCATACAAAGTGGTAATTCAAAGTGCTTTACATAAAAGAAAGTGAAATAATCATTCACAGCAATAAAAACAAGGAATTAAAAATAATAAAACAAGGAATTTTAAAATGATATAGAAAGTGATTTAAAATGAAATTTAAAACAGTTAAATAGAAAAGGATTATACATAAAATACAGTAATGGTCAGAACATTACTGGGTCACAAAGTGTGGTTACCAACAATCCAAGACCATTGACACTGCTTAACTCTACTAAAATCCACAACAGGTCCACATATGGTACGGTAATACCATGGGTTAGTAAGCCACAACACTTAGATCGACATGTTGTACCGATACCACACACTTGCACACCTGTTGCTAATGCTGTCAAACACACAACTGTATTTTGGACCGTTCTCTTCCCTCCTATACCTAAATGTAGAAACAAACGAGCATGGTATGATACATACAAGTGTGACAAACAAGTGACCGCTAACAAACTGTCGAATGTAGGGAGATATTCACATGATGCCTTACAAAAGTTAGGGCGATGGATGCCATCCAGTATATATTCCCAGAAATATCAAGCTTATTGGGATGTAGTTTCTGCCCGAATATTGAAACATTCTATTAATCATTTCCACTGGAATAATGTGTCAGAATGGTTGAATTGGACAGAATGCAATCTCAATATGCTTTCAGCAAAGATGCAACTTCGTAATGTACAGCAAACCATAATGTCTTCCAATTATAATGCTTGGAAGGAATTATGGAAAATTAATAAGGAATATTGGCTTAAGGGTGAATCCCATTTCTCTGTCTTACCCCTTCCCCCTTCCCCTTAGTTTTGCGCGTTCACGCAAAACCCACGCGATCGACATACACACACTTGCAGAAGGCATCTTGGAAGTTTGTGATCAACACTTGTCGCCTCTGGTGACGTAGCAGCCAGCTAGCGACGATGTACGATGACGTAACCGTAACCAAGTGGTGTCTCATTTCATAGGGGTATGTTTTCACCCCTAGCGCTTACCACATGGTTTCGAGGGACAAGGGCTAGGGGTAAGACGAAGGGGTAGGGGAAGTGGTAAGCCAGAGAAATGGGATTCACCCTAAGTTAGGTGCCCACAGTACCGTTTGTAATGATACTGTGTGTTATGGGAAGTGGGAACAATTTAAAGTAACTGAAGTTCACACACTATGTAAATATCATGTATTACCTATTATAACCAAGGGATCTTACTGGACTATGCGTTTAAAGGGTGATTGGTTGAATCCTTATAGTAATCAAACTTATGATGTTTCTGATTGTGATAGCACTGATCAAGGAATAATCTGCTCCTTGCGAACAGGATATTCCAATCCATGCTTAACAGTAGGAGTTGGTGTCTGCCAGTGGGACCATTCTATACCAACTGATATCTTGTTTAAAGTTGGACCACATACTTTGTGTGTTACCACAATGAACCCACATCCTAAATTGCCTTACTTTCCGTTTTCTGGATGCCTCCAGAATGTATACATCTGGACCTGGCGTAATAGGATGTATTGGTTAACCAATCAGACTAGCACACACACGGTTTGACTCAAGTTCAATGGGAGATCCTGCATTCTAACTTAGGCATCTCTTTAGAGAAGCAGGCAAAATTACTGAGGGCATCAACCGAATTAGAGGACATGGCAAAGCAACATCTACATAATGTGACTAAGCTGGCGATTAACACTGTAATCACATCTGATCAAATTGCTCATTTGGGCAAAATAATCGAGAGTACCACTCACGATATTTGGTGGTCCATTTTTGAAGGTTGGTCCCCACAGGCACGACATCTTCTCAACATATTTATCCACCCCATAATAATTTTACTAATACTCTTTATTTTGCTTACTATGTTCAACATCTATATTTTCTGCTATGTTAGAAGAATGCGCCTGAAATATGTTCGGAGTTTGGTTCTCCGTTGAGCGAGGGACCGAATGTAAAGGATGGGTTGTTTTGTGCGCTCAACGGATGAACAGAGTGGGAATGGAATTTAAGGGGGATAACTCCAAGGTAGCAATTAATGCAAAACAACATCACTATCTCTTGGGAAAGTACAAGAGAGTCTATTGCATTGACCTTCAAGATAAGGTTGGAAACTGTTGTCGTTTGATCATCTTTAGGTGCAGGATCCTGGCACCACATTGATTACGAAACCTCAGAGGTATTGCCAATTAAGAACTCATCTTTTTCTGTAATTAAAACAAAGTGGATTGGTCAAACGTAAGCCACAGAGAGAAACGCGATTGGTCAAACGTAAGCCAGAGAGAGAAACGCGATTGGTCAAAAGTAAGCCAGAGAGAGAAACGCGATTGGTCAAACGTAAGCCACAGAGAGAAATGCGATTGGTCAAACGTAAGCCAGAGAGAGAAACGCGATTGGTCAAACGTAAGCCAGAGAGAGAAACGCGATTGGTCAAACGTAAGCCACAGAGAGAAACGCGATTGGTCAAACGTAAGCCACAGAGAGAAACGCGATTGGTCAAAAGTAAGCCACAGAGAGAAACGCGATTGGTCAAAAGTAAGCCACAGAGAGAAACGCGATTGGTCAAACGTAAGCCACAGAGAGAAACGCGATTGGTCAAACGTAAGCCACAGAGAGAAACGCGATTGGTCAAAAGTAAGCCACAGAGAGAAACGCGATTGGTCAAACGTAAGCCACGGAGAGAAACGCGATTGGTCAAAAGTAAGCCACAGAGAGAAACGCGATTGGTCAAACGTAAGCCACAGAGAGAAACGCGATTGGTCAAACGTAAGCCACAGAGAGAAACGCGATTGGTCAAACGTAAGCCACAGAGAGAAACGCGATTGGTCAAACGTAAGCCACAGAGAGAAACGCGATTGGTCAAAAGTAAGCCACAGAGAGAAACGCGATTGGTCAAACATAAGCCACAGAGAGAAACGCGATTGGTCAAACGTAAGCCACAGAGAGAAACGCGATTGGTCAAAAGTAAGCCAGAGAGAGAAACGCGATTGGTCAAAAGTAAGCCACAGAGAGAAACGCGATTGGTCAAAAGTAAGCCACGGAGAGAAACGCGATTGGTCAAAAGTAAGCCACGGAGAGAAACGCGCTTGGCTTACTTTGGCTCAATCGGTGGGATGCAGTAGGTGCAACTTAACTACTGACTTATTTATGGTTTATATTCAGGTATGTTAAAAGTGTATTATGATAATATCTCATGCTCCGTGTCAAATAAAACCACTTTAATCACAACACTCATATGAGTTTCTTCAACAATATCATTCATTTCTGTAGAGCTGGACATTTTAATAGAGATCAAATGAGTGAGTTCAGCTTTGAGAATGAAAACCAACCTGTTTGTTCCTCAGTATCTTCATGTTTGACTCTGAATGTTTCTTCAACCTTCATGTCTTCACTCTCCTCTTTAATAATCACCATCTTTGTTTGTTCCTCGGTATCTTCATGTTTGACTCTGAATGTTTCTTCAATCATGTCTTCACTCTCCTCTTTAATAAACACCATCTTTGTTTGTGTCTCAGTATCTTCATGTTTGACTCTGAATGTTTCTTCAATCTTCATGTCTTCACTCTCCTCTTTAATAATCACCATCTTTGTTTGTTCCTCAGTATCTTCATGTTTGACTCTGAATGTTTCTTCAATCTTCATGTCTTCACTCTCCTCTTTAATAAACACCATCTTTGTTTGTTCCTCAGTATCTTCATGTTTGACTCTGAATGTTTCTTCAATCTTCATGTCTTCACTCTCCTCTTTAATAATCACCATCTTTATAACAGTGTGTCACGTAGATCTCAGTCGCTTCAGCAGGAGTTTTTCTGTGTGTTTGGACACTTTGTTGTTTTCGATCTGAATAATTAGAAGAAATAAATCAATCTAACTAAATCTGAGTGCGTCTCAATCAGCTCCCTAGTTCAGTAGTTAGCACACAGAACACAAATTATTTCATATTTGTATTAATATTCGGGTTCTGATTTGTAGATTATATTTAATAGATCCCAATCTCATGAAAACATTTCCAGTTGGTTTGTAAAAGTTGTTACACGGGCCATTCCACCGAAAGGGTGCCATTTGCTTCAAAAACTCTTCAGAAAAAAAAAAATAAATCTATCTTTTTTAAAGACTGAATCTAGTAATACACATATTTAACTATTCAAAATCTGTACTGGTCAATTTCAGGTAACTTTATTTAATTTTTTACACAATTTTTAAGTGGAAGATGGATGCATTTTTCTCAGAACCATAGGTTTTCTCTGGGCAAAAGCATTGTCTCAGTGTGGATAGAAGGCCAAAACTTTGAGAAAAAGATGCCTTTTCAAATTTATCTAGATTAATATGGATGTAGCCTAGTATTTACATTAATAAATCAGATGACACTACTCATTCCTGTTACTATTACTCAGTTTCTATATATAAGTATAGGATATATGAGTATATGAGTAACAGGACTGAAAGTAACAGGATTGAGATTTTAGGATAAAATCAGCAAATACATATAATCTGGCCACATGGAGTACATGCTAATATTATGAGAATACTCAGCAAATTATAGTGATTCACCACAGATTTGTATTTTTAAAATAAACCAGTAACATCTAAGAAATAATTTAGTTAACAGGACAGTGTATTTATAATGTCGCACCCAGCCACCGTTACAATATCATCAGATATACAGAAAATAAAATAAGACCACATGCTTTTGATCACTTCATTGCCTTCAGAAGATCCAGATGTTGCAATATTATGTTGAAAATGTGTTTTGTAGGATTTTCTCAGTGTTTTAGAGGGCTTATGTTAGGGTAACAGGACTGAGTGAAAACCTGGGGACACGACTAAACTGTGTATTTAATCCAAAATATTGTAAATTTATTTTGAAATAAATGTATTTAAAGCACAGATGGGATATGGAGGTACACAAAAATGCAAAATAAAAAAGATTTCTGAAAGATATTAAACATTATATTTAATGTTCAAATGTAGCGTTAGACACTGGGCATACAAATGCTATATTTTCAGTGTTTCAGGTAGTTTTTAAATATTTTTTAAATTATATATATTAAATTTGCAGTTAGATTAATGTGTGGGACACTTTGCTTAATAACAAAATGTATTTTATAGTTAATTTTTATGCATGTTTGTACCTATAATGTCCTGGGGACACAAATGTCCCACACGTGTTTGGGTTTGTTTTTACACTGTTTTGTGATGTGAATCACTGAATCGTTTTGTAGTTGACTCGGTTGACTCTGAGTCTCATAAAGCTCTGTTTCTGCATCACTGCATGCAGTGCCTGAGTTCGTGTTTATAAACTGATTATACTGAGACGCACGTGCGGGAGCGCTTACACTTATGCGAAATATCCTTTATTAATGTCACTAGATGCGGCATTAAATGTTCCATTCGATAATAATCTATTTCAAAACGTTTTATATATATTTCCCTAAACGATTTAAATACTAAATGATTAAAAGCCACTCACCTTTCTTCAGCCGAGTCGCAGGAGCGCGCTTGTGACGTCACATCGCCACACCAAAATAAAAGTTTATTTTTGGCTAAAATTATATCTGAATCCGAAATCAGCCCCTGGTGTATACCCTCACTCACGATTCCCTACATTAGATCACTAGTTCAGTTCAGTGAATAAAACGAGCGATCACACGACATTGAGTGCTATTTAATAATCATTTTAAACAAGTGCTTTCAATTGATGATAAACTACAGTCTCTTGGTCTTCAAATTACAGGACTGGGAAGAATTTGTAGATCAAAATTACATTTGTTGTTGCAGAGAGATATTTAGATCATTAACTGAATCTTATTATTCTCCTGCTGAAATAAACTAGAATCCATCACATTTACTGGTTATTATGGGACTTGTATTGGTTTTAGTGGAAACTGTAATGGACCCTGTTGGTCTCTATGGTAACTGGTGGCTTGTTAAAATCATTAAATCCAAATTCTTAATGGTTAATAGTTGATGGTTTGATCATCTTATTCCATTAGTTTCTCCCCAGAACATAAAAGCAATAAATATATATTTGGTTAAAGTGGATTTCATTAAAAGTCTGTAAAGGATTACATTGACGGTGGGTTTAAAACAGTGTGAACAGAAATATTTAATTAAAATAGAAAAAAAGTGAAATGTGGTTAACATTTTCTCAGGTAATCTACGTTAGTAAAATGGACAATATATAATCTGTGCTAAAATGTGATTATAATTTTAACAATTTACCTATTAAGCTTGCAGATTTCAATTATTGGAAATTGATTTACAAACAATTTCTCCCCAAATCAGCCCTCTATAATAAATACACACTGAAAACTTAACAAAACTGTCTTCTATACGGATTAGATCACAAGGATAAGTCTTTGACTTTCATATGAGCAATTTTCTGTAAAATACAGTATTTGCAGTTTAAAGAAATATGGTAGTATTGTTGAATATTAATGATAAAATTGGACAATAGATTGATTTGTGACTCCTCGTCTTCCCTTTTTAAGAGCGAACAATTCAGTTAATAAATGCAAGATGCAATAACCAGTATATTAGAAACTGTAGAAGTACATCCATCAGAAAAAAATAGTGTTATAATTGTAGTAAAGTTAAAAGTTATGAGAACAAAATACCTACGATATCCAGTTCACCTGTAGGAAACTCGAAAGTGAAGATCAGGAGATGTTACTGTGTGACATCAAGACAGATTTAGAGGCCGTTCTTACTGATGGAGAAAAGCACTCAGATCACCAGCTTAAACACGGTATGCAAAGGATGAGTGCATTTCTAGTTCAATCGCTCAGCAGCTCTAAAACAATCAGCAGAACTACAGCAATCACTATCAGACAGAGCAGGGAAAGACCAGATACATTCACACTGATTAGCATCAACAATGACACCAATTAAAGAAATAAGCAATAAGCATTGCAGACAAAAAAAAGTGATTCACACACAAAGCAAGACAGATTCCTTTTCAAATTGAAATGTCATTTACCTTTGCTAAATGTGCTCTCAAAGAGTGCAGCAGCTCTATTAACCCTTACGAAAAAGAAGTTTATTCAAGTGTGCTATTAGTATACTTCTTTTAAACTAAAAAATAGGAATACTTTTAGTCTACTTTTTATGTACTTCTCAGAAATGGGCTTTATGTACTTCTCAAAAATATACTTAAAATGACATTTACGTATACTTGACATATACTTAGAAAAAGTCTAAATATATTTGAGCTATACTTGTGCTCCTAGAATCCGTGTTTTCATTGTGATACGGTAGGGGGCGCTAGTACACATCTTCTGTACAGAATTACAAACAACAGATGCTTCCACGTGTAATCTAACACGATCATCTGACATAAAACAGCATCAACACTGTGTAACTTTATGGAATAAAATGTCAACCAATGAAGAGGTAATAATGGCTGTCAAGCTCAGGGTTTTGATTATCATTCTGAATCCATTTCATAGGCTAATCTCTTTTCAGCTTTTTGTTCAAAATGCTGTTTATTTCTTTATTTTTTATTTATGAAACTTTCCTACATTCAAGTGTTTAAAAAATAATGCATGAATCTAGAATAAAATATTTTTGTTTACAAGCAGATACCCTGTTCTTTCTTTTGATGTTTTGTATGTTCAGATATTATATAACAGAATATATGCAAATTACATTTACATTTAGTCATTTGGCAGACGCTTTTATCCAAAGCGACTTACAATCGGGGAATACATAAAGCGATTCATCTTGAAGAGGCAATCAGACAGAGGAAGTGCTCGTAACACCAAGTCTCAGTCATTGTTCAAATAAGTACAAGCTAGCAAGGGAAGGAGAGAAAGATAAAGGGAAAGTTTTTTTTTTTAAGAACAAGTTTAGGATGAAGTCAAGTAGTGCCGAAAGAGATGAGTCTTCAGTTGTAGCTTGAAGATTGACAGGGATCCAGCTTTCCGGATAGGGGTGGGAAGATTATTCCACCATCCAGGAACGGTGAATGAGAATGTTCTGGAGAGTGATTTTGAGCCTCTCTGTGATGGTACCACAAGGCGTCGCTCACTAGCAGATCTCAGACTTCTGGAGGGGATGTAGATTCGTAATAGTGAGTGGAAGTAGTGCTGAGCCTGTGGTCTTTCTGTATGCAAGCATCAGTGTCTTGAACTTGATGCGAGCTGCCACTGGTAGCCAGTGCAATGAGATGAAGAGAGGTGTAACATGGGTTCTTTTGGGCTCATTGAAGACCAGTCGTGCCGCTGCATTCTGAATCATTTGTAGAGGTTTGATTGTGTTTGATGGAAGACCAGCCAAAAGAGCATTGCAGTAGTCCAGCCTCGAAACGACAAGGGCCTGGACAAGAAGTTGTGCAGCATGCTCTGTCAGGAAGGGCCTGATTTTTCTGATGTTGTGTAGCGCAAACCTGCAAGATCGAGCAGTCTTAGCAATGTGCTCTTTGAAGGTCAGCTGGTCATCAAAGATTACACCAAGAGGAGGGGTCCAAGAACCGATCCCTGAGGAACCCCAGTGACCAGTTGATGTGCTTTGGATACCTCCCCACCCCAGGCCACCCTGAAGGACCTACCGGTGAGATAGGATTCAAACCAGCGAAGTGGAATCCCAGTGATGCCCAGCGATGAGAGGGTGGACAGGAGGATCTGATTATTGACAGTGTCAAAAGCAGCAGAAAGATCGAGCAGAATGAGGACTGATGATTTGGAATCGGCCTTTGCGACTCGCAGGGCTTCAGTGACTGAGAGTAGCGCAGTCTCTGTTGAATGGCCACTCCTGAAACCTGACTGTTTAGCATCCAGTTTGTTGTACTGTGAAAGAAACAGTGAGAGCTGGTTGAAGACAACTCGTTCGAGTGTTTTCGCTACGAATGGAAGGAGAGAGACAGGTCTTCAGTTTTCTAAGAGAGAAGTGTTTAATGTAGATTATTGAGCAGTGGAGTTACCCGAGTCTGCTTGAACACTGTGGGGAAGATGCCAGTGCGGAGAGATGTGTTGATAATGTGTGTGAGTGCCGGTAAGAGTGTGGGAGAGATTGCTTGGAGAAGGTGAGAGGGGATTGGGTCAAGAGGACATGTTGTAGGATGGCTGGAGAGGAGAAGTTTGGGTACTTCCACCTCGGTGAGGGGACAGAAGGAGAAGATGGGAGTTTGAGCAGTGGATGTGGTTGGTTGGAGGTCCTGTGTGTGTGTGGAGGTGAGAACTGGTTACTGATTGTTCTAGTTTTGTCTGTGAAAAAAGTGGCAAAGTCGTCAGCTGTTATAGAAGTAGTGGGCGGTGGTGGAGGGGGACAGAGGAGAGAATTAAATGTTCTGAAGAGATTACGCATGTCTGGAGCGCTGTTGATCTTGTTGCGGAAATGTGAGGATTTGGCAGTGTGGACTTCAGCAGAGAAAGAAGAAACCTAATACCTAACAGGGACATAGTAGTATACTTAAAGTAGGATGTAAAGTTCACTTATTTTTTTTTTACAAGTATACTTTCAGGATAAAAATACTAAACTAGTAGTTTACTGAGACTATACTTAAAGTTTACTAAAAATGCTACTACAAGTATTTAATTAGTAAACTTTCAGTATACCTATAAGTTCACTTTTGCAGTATAAGCTAAAAACATTGATGTAAACTAGTTGTGTACTCAAAGTTTACTACTGTTATATTTAAAAGTATACTTTTATATACTAGAAAGTGGGCCAATTTATTCCCAGGGAGTATTGAAATAGTACTTACAAGTATACTACTAGTACATTGATATTTGTATACTTACTACATAAAGTATACTTAAAAATATACTTGAACTTTACTTAAGTATACTTAATAAAATAATCTTGAAGTATACTACTTCTTGATAAGGGTTATCAAAGACGTGATCTGAGAGAAACACTGTCACGTCGCTGACAACCATGAGATCCTATCTGCGATTCAAAATCTTGCTGTGTAAATTGTGTTCAGACTGAAAATTACATCGACGATGACCTACATCAAATGAGAAAGCAAGATACAGGGCAGCGGCAAGTTCGGGGAGGAGCAAAATTATGTATTTACCTCCAGCTCTCTTTGCAGAACACACAATCCTTGCTTCCTGCATCTCCCCAACCACTCCCTCCTCCATAATCTTCTTTTTCTCCTTTTAGCTGCAAGTCTATTGTGGGCTACCATTTTCAATTATAATTCTTGTCTTATGCAAAAACTCCCGTCTCATGCATAACCTTGCGTTATTTCCTTATCAATTCTCGCATGTGTTTGGTTGTGAAACGTATTTTGCTGACCAGACAGACAATGAGGCAGAGTTGTCTGCGATCCTTATTATTGGAAGGTCATGCAATGTGTCGCCAATCCATCATCAATATGCACACAGCAGCAACTGAATGCTACCCCAGATAGTTGTGCAGTGAGAAAAGAGCAGCGATCTGACCACTCTGAAAACTGTGCAGTGTGAACTCGGCATTAAGCTACAGGTTCAAGTTCAACAGATCAGCACAAATGTTTGATTTGGACCTCAAGTAAACAGGGTTTTTTGTCCACTTAAGATTTTCTAAAATATTATTTTGAAAACTCATTGTAATTGCATCAAGAACGGCCCTTATAGAGGACTCCCACTAACCAATTTTATTTTTTTAATTTTATATTTTATTAATTCTCTCTCCTTTTGCAAATGTATACTGCCGTATTTAGTTAAGAGTTGCAATACAATGTCAATGATAAGCATTTATATTGAAAAGATACAAAGCATTACATAGACTAAATGTTGATACTCAAGTTTTGTATTCTAGTAATATTCAGATTAGTTGAAGAGAGACAATCATAAAACTAATTAAAAAAATTGTCAAATACATATTTTATAATTGTTTTAATTCAATGGTTTAAACCTGGGCACTATGACTCAAATAAGAGCACTTTAAAATGTGTTTTTTTAATTCTATTTATATTCATTAATCTAAAGAAAATAAATGCTATATAATTTTATAGATTTTTTTTCACAGACCTTTATGTGTTGAAGTCATTGTTATTGTGTTGTGGTCACTTATCTCTGAACTGTTTTCTGCACAGAGTGAAAGTGCTGATGCCAATCAAACCCTTGTGTTCAAACACTCACTGTGATCATGTGACTACAAGACCTTCGTTTTCTCCATTTATTTGTTGAGGATATGTTCATACTTATTACACTTTAATTTCTCAAACACACAAAATACACAATGACCTATGAAAAATACACACTTGTTTCTTGGTTGTTCAAAAAGTCAGAGAGGTTTAATTTTTTTCGTTATTCTGGTTTTGGGGAATTCATCATTATTCTTTGTAGTTCACACCTTTTTTTGTAATTATACTGTTTGGATGCTTAAGTGAAAATGATGTCTCAGACATGCAAGTGATTGAAACCTCAAAATGTTGCTCAAGTGCAGGTTTACAGCGCCCTCAAGTAGTATTTTTAGCTGTGTGCAGCAGGGTTGTTCCTGGCTCAAAATGAGGTGGAGGTCATAAAATCCTGCTCATTTGCACACATGCAAGTGTACCGCATCTTCAACTGGCTGAAGAAAGTACATCTTACAATCACATATTTTATGTATTTCAGTAAGATGATTACATTTTTATTTTGAGAACAGAATACAATACAGTGTTTCCCACAAGATTTTGTGAGATTTTCATAATTTTTCATAAAAGATTTCCCTAGGGGTGGTCCAGGGGCATGCCCCCCACGTATGAACATTTTGTACATTTTTAAGATAAATTAATTAATTTTGGTGCACTTACAGAGTTCAAAATTAAGCACTTTAATCCATGTTCACTATGCAAATTGAACAAAGAAGAAGAAAGTCTGCATTGACCTACCCTGAACTTTAAATGGGTCTTGTTATGTAGTACCAGTCAAGGTTACATTTACATTGGTTTTATAAAGCCAAACAATTAATATAGAAACTAACCCAATTAAGCCAAAAAAGTCTGCTGGATCTGTTTTGCCTCCATTGCTGCCTAAAAAAAGTGGACCCCATAACTGTGGCTTAATTTGCCAATTAGTGATTAATGAAATATTTAACTTTAAATACATTGTTTTTCCATCATTATGTTGGAAAACACTCTTATCAGAATAATTTCTGTTGAGCTTTTGTATATTTTTAAAGGGATAGTTCACCCAAAAATGGAAATTACCCCGTCATTTATTTAACTCCAAGCTACCCTAGGTGTTTATACCTTTCTTCTTTTAGACAAACACTTTGATACTAGCCTATATTCTGTTGAACAATCCTGTTTCTCTTCGGTAACACATTAAAATGTCCTAAATCCTTGACTCCTTATGTGCTTTGAAAAATATACTTACTACTGACAGGTCATTTATTCCTACATGGCTTAATTAATATATAAACTGAATTATTTCTCTGTTATATTTTGTACAATGAATCAACACATGTTCAACTGTTTCTGGCAGGACACACTGCACAGTTTTCAGATTATTTTTTCGCTATGATGAACAGTGGTAACCTGTCCTGGCAAAATGAGTCACAATAAGAACATTTACAAAAATGAGTTATTTTTATTTTCACATTCTCCATTAAAAGATATTCAAAATTATATATGATTTGTTGGAATCGGACAAAAAAATAACTGAGCTACACCCGTTTGAATTCGATAAAGTCAGCAAAGTGTATTCTGAGAAAAAGAGTTAAAGTTTTCTGAAGATCATTTTATCAGAAAAAAAAACATTGTCGAACAACAATATAAAATGTGGGAAACTATTCATTGATTATTCTAAAATTAATTGTACTATAAATTATACTTCAACTGGAAAATACTATAAATTGATAAACTGTTCGGCGTGATGACGTTTAATGTCTCCGACAGCGCCTGTAGTCCCATTTAACAACTTGTTAGCAACCGTCTTTTTTAAGAAACATAATAGTTTAAAAAATCACGAGTGTGGTGTAACTGGTGTGTTTTATGTCGCAGAATAAAACGTGAAAGTATCTTGAGCCTGTGTGAACCACGGACCTTAATTAAGGGATTTAACCAAAATCCCATTCAAAATACCCATTGACTCTGGGATGATGGAACAGTGCTAAAATGATAACTCGCTAACTCCGGGTCTTCGCCTACAAAGTGACGTCATAGTTCCACCACTCTATTGGTAGGTTTAGGGCTAGGGGTGGGGGAGGGGTTAGGATTAGGCAATCAGGTAGTGATTTCAACGAGATGGGGTAATAATTTGGCAGGGGTCAAAAATGGGCACAACACCGGCGTCTTCTCGTCATCTCCGCGACCTGCTTCCCTTGGGGTTTGACACAGAGAAAAGGAGAAAAAACATACTACATTGTCCAGTTTTCTCTCAGAACAAGTACCGGAGTTACTTTTGCAATTCTCGATGCAGCATGAATGACATACAATGGTGACATTTTCCACAATCACGACAGAAAATCAAGATACTGCCCTAAACTTAACAGTGGAATGGCGGCGCAATCCTCTCAGTTTGGCGAATAAACAAAGCAGTTTCCCAGAACTCAACACGGCGTGACACCAGCTTCACATTCTCTATAGACAACACATTATTTCTGTTTTTGCTAATAGTGTTGAAGTTAAGCAGAGTTGGCTGTGCCCAATTAAATCTGCAAATGTAGTCCAGCAGTGTATAAATTTAGTTTTATGCAGGTGAGAGTGCAGTCTAATAATAATAATAAATAGGTAATAATTTGAGTGCTTTATATTGAAGTCAAGCTCATCAGATATATAAAGAAAATCTGTCTGCTTGACAAGTGTTTCTGTTTGCGAAATCACAACATTTCAGCCCATTTCAAATGCCCTTCGGCCGAAAATGTTCGGTGGCCGAATATTCAGTGCATCCCTAATACAAGGTTTTTATAACTACTGTGACAAAAAAAGGTTGACATTGCTTTGATCCAGAAAGCTCATTTGTGGAAGGATGATGTTCATAGATGCAATAATAAATATTACGAGGTGGTCTCTTTTGCTGTTACTGACAATAAAACTAAAGGTGTTTTGATAACTGTTTGAAGAAATTTAAATATTTCCATTTTAGACAGAAATGGTGATAATGCTGACATAATTTCCTGTACATCCCTTGTGAAAAATAATTCTCCCCATTGATAATTCTGTTGTTTCTGCTTCAGTTGTTTGCTCTTTTCTCCTCAAACAATCATGCAGACCATTGTCCATAACAACTATCTGGTCTAAGGATATCAGTGGTGACTTACAAACTTTGTTTTCTGATCGGATTTGGGAGACAATCACATCATCCTCAAAGAGCCCAGATTATCGGATGATCCATTTGAAATTGCTGCATGGACTTTGTCTGTCCCCTTTGGGGCGCTTCTGTCTGCATGTTCCGCCTTTCCCAAATTGCAGTTTATGTCCACGGAATGCACTCGGTTGTAATGTAATGTAAGGGAAACAGGTCAATTTAGCTCAAAGGGAATCATTTATGATTTTATAGGGAATTTGAACAGACTCACTGTTTCACGGCTGATCACTGAGTCAGCAGCGATTCACTGAACGAGCCGTATAACATCAACTCTGCACTGGATATTAAAATCCAAAATATAGTGAAAACACTATTTAATAGCACAGTAACAAGATCGGCAGTTTAAGACATTAACTTGTAAGCACAAAACACAAGATACTTCTCTTTTCAATATAAATAAGATTTTATTGGATAAATCTAAGACATGTAAACTAATCTAACACATGAACACACATTCACACAGGTTGCAAAAAGAGAGAAAGTGAGGAAAGGATGAGTTTAGAGAATGAAAATGTGAAATCCCAAGTTTACAGCAATGTGCAATTGCATAGACCTGAACAACCATCAATCACTTATTTAACCCTCGCATCGAGTTTCTCAATGAGGCTAAAATTTATATTAAATGTACCAGCTCAGTTAGAATCTGGAGGTTATTTGGTGTTTCCTTTGTGTTAAGGGGTTCCCTTTTGTGTCTTCTTTGCAGAAAGGGGGTTTCCCGAGGTTGCTGATTGGCTGACAATTCAGTGAGCGTTAGTAGTGAAGTCTTGGGCATTGGCTGAAGTTGTGGTCTGGTTGCAGTTTGAAGTGAGTGCAGTCGGCGTTGGACTTTGCAGCAAAATTAACTTTTGAACACGAAACTCAAAGGAAAGAAAATAAACTAAAGTAAAAGAATAAAAGGATGTAACAAGACTAAGTGGGTTTTCTTCTCATCGTGGTAGCAGCTGGCATGTAAGCCAGAGCACGCTCAAAGAGCGCTAAAAAGCAGTGTCGAAACACGGTGGCAAAAGTCAAAAGCAAAAAGAAGAAGAGGCAGATTTGATGATGTCCTGAGTTTTTAAACTCGGCTTTTGGACACGTCCCAATGGGTGTCTTGACCAATTAGATATGATCTTAGCTCGTTTCTCCTCCCCATCCATAAAATCAGCATGTTATCTGGTCAGTCACATGACTGAACTTTACACGCTCTTGCAAAGTATACTTTTGGATGTGATTTCTATAACCAGAATATGATACATTTGACAAAGAAGTAATTGAAAGAAACGTTTCAAGCATGATTTTTCAAACTCATACATACCAAACACACATGAATCCTTCAGCTATTCAATAATTATTAAAAATAATTAAATTATTAAACACAATATGTGATTAACATGATAGCCAATTGTGTGGGTTATATACATGATATGGAGTTATGCATAGAAATGATTAGTTGCTCATAAGTCCTTTTAAAATGTTTTTAGGTGCATAAGAAAAAGAAAGTCTCTATGGAGAACAAAAGACATGTTCTGTGAAGACCAGAGAGAGGTTAAAAGGTCTCCTAAGGAATTTCAGTCTCAGTCTTTGTCTTGTGGGGGAACCAATCCAAGCAAGTCTGTAGCTCGTGATTTCTATCACAGATTTACATGTGATGGTCACGCGGTGCATCTCTTTGACCATTAATCTTGATTACTTGCCCCAAATTTGACAATCTCCTTCCTCAGTTGGAATTATCAATAAGTATTCCTTTTGTTTTAATGTTGCAAGCTGCTCACTGACAGAGTTGGTTGGTTCGCTTGCTTCAGATGGGCTGGCGCTAAGGATCTGATTTATGACATGGTCCTGTTTTATTAGGGCCTCTCTGTGGAATTTGCTCTTGTGGTGGTTCTAACACCAATCTGATCGATTCTTCGATTCTTAAATGGTCTGATTCATTCTGATATCCTACATGGTGCATGTTTTTTTTTCTTTTTGAGTCACTTTGTTACTTCTTTTAGATGTGTAGTTTTTGTATCACTGTATGTTATTTATTTTTTGTGTGTTTGAGTTTGCCTTTAAATAAAATAAAAAATAATTGTTCACAAAAAAATGCTTCTCACATGCAGTGCAGTGATATTGTTATTCTCCAGTGTGGATCCTCTCGTGTCTTTTCAGATTTGATGACACACTGAATCTCTTGTCACAGTGTGAACACTTATAAGGTTTATCTCCAGTGTGGACCCTCTCATGTGTTTTCAGATTTGATGACACACTGAATCTCATGTCACAGTATGAACACTTATAAGGTTTATCTCCAGTGTGGATCATCTCATGTGTTTTCAGGTCTCCTGACTGAATAAATCCCACGTCACAGTGAGAACACTTATAAAGTTTCTCTCCAGTGTGGATCCTCTCGTGTCTTTTCAGATTTGATGACATACTGAATCTCTTGTCACAGTGTGAACACTTGTAAGGTTTATCTCCAATGTGGATCCTCTCATGTGTTTTCAGATGTGATGAATTATTGAATCTCATGTCACAGTGTGAACACTTATAAGGTTTCTCTCCAGTGTGGATCCTCTCATGTGTTTTCAGGTCTCCTGACTGAATACATCTCTTGTCACAGTGTGAACACTCATAAGGTTTTTCTCCAGTGTGAATCATCTCATGCTGTTTTAAACACTCTGCTGAAGTAAAAGTCCTCCCACACTCAAAGCACATGTACTCTCTCACAGCAGTATGTATTTTCTGATGTTCTTTCAAATTTTGTTGACACAAAAAACTGTTACCACACAAATGACATGAATACGGCTTCTCCTTTATATGAACTTTCAGGTGTGTTCTCAGATATGAAGCCCTCGAAAATGTTTTGCCGCATTGATCACATGTGTACAGTTTCTCTCTAGTGTGGATGTTCATGTGGCCCTTAAGGTGTGCTGATTGTGTGAAACTCTTCCCGCACTGATCACTAGTGTACGGTTTCTCTCCAGTATGAACTCTCATGTGATGCTCAAGACTTGTTTTGCATGTCAAACTCTTTCCACACTGAGTGCAGGTGAAAGATTTCTTGGCTCCTCTGTTCATTAAATCTTTCTGTTTGGTTTGAGAGCAACTCAAATGTTTTTCTCCAGTTTTGATATTATTTTTCTCCTCAACTTCACTTGATTCTTCATTCTCCACTTTTTCTTCAGTCAACTCTGAAATAAAATTAAAAATGGTTCATTTTCAGTAACTTGTAAAAAGCTGAGAAATGTGAACATAAAAGTTATCCCTGATGTAACAGTGCAGGGCTCCAGACTAACGTGTGAGAGCAGCGCCCCTAAGTTCTACAGATGGTGGCACCAGAAGTAGATTTGGTAGCGCTGGGTAGAGGTCTGCATGGGCCTCAAATATAGGTCCTAGCCATATCAGAATTATTGGCCCTATTCCGACACGAGCCCATCTTTTTCCCCCCCTTATCCCAAAACAGCTTATACTACTGTTTCAGATAATAAATTAGTTTTGTTTTGTATGTAATTGCAAAGTAATTATAAGCATTTTATGTTTGTTAACCCCCTGGGGTCAAAGCCCGCACTGGTGCGGTCTGTCTTGTATTTTCTTTATGACCGCAAAAAGAACTAAAAATACTCTGTCAGTTTTCATCGTACAGATAAGAATAAGGTATCGTTTGAAACTGCAAAGGGTCTACTTTTATTTGTCTATATTCATAATAACAACGAAACAATGTGCTTTTCTAAAATAAAGAAAATAAACAGGGTGTGTTCTCTGCCGTCTCGGTCACCTCTCTTCAGAGACACCTAAAAATAAAACAACCTGAATCTCTGCAAATACTTGCCTCAAAGTAATTAGAAATATGTATAGAAAGCTTGAAATGTCTACTTTTAAATGAAGTAAGTCACATCCAAAACAAATATTATGTGTTAAAGTAATCCGTATGAAACCAATGCAATGTCCAGTTTTCCAAATTATTATATCTAATGAGATCATGCCCACGAGCCGATCACGCTTTTCAACTTAAAGTTCACTGGCATATGCATCGTTTTGTGCAGATGCAAGTTGTAATGTTACGTCTATGTTATGTATCTAAGGTATCAGATTAATATCATAGGTAGTGTCATAGAACAGGTTTCAGTTTATTGGCATAAAGTCAGCTTCACCTCAGGCAGCTATTTGTTTTTAGATGCTTTTTTAATAACATTGTTGTATCATAATCATAATCTAACAGTGTTCTAATCATGTGTTTAAGTTTTCATAGACATGTTTTCATGTCATTTTTATTTTTAACATTCATTTTCATAACAGTCTTCAGATATTTTCATTATCTTCATTACGGCCATGCCCCGCCCCCCGCTTACACGCCCCATCCCCCGAGTAATCGTTTTTGAAACCTATCGATGATCGAAATAAGAAATTGCCAAAAATGCCCATTCCTAGTGTAAAGTCAATATTACGTGTGTTCTGAGTTTGTCACACCACAGAAAAAGGTGTTATTAGTCACCCAGCCAAATTTGAATGCTAAAAAAATGACAAGTAAATAAAATAAGTATCAAAATCTCGAAAAAATAAGCCGTATATTCTAGCGGCACTGAAACCACGCCCACTCGCGGGAAAGCGGCCAACTCTCTCAACTGTCTTCCTCTAGCAGCTTAATTTAAATAAGGAGACCGAGCTCAGTTGTTTTGTAAATTATCGCAGCCAGGTATTAACGTGACGAAGTCATAGCTAGCTAGCAAACTGTAGGCTTCTCAGGACCTGAAGTGGGACACTCACATTAACTCTATCAGTGTTTCCGCTACATTCATTCAGCCGTTGGTGGGCCGTTGGTGTATCTTATCTTATGTATATAAAACACAAAAAATGCATGCACACAGTTGCATTTACAAATTGATGTTTTATATTCATTTAACTAAATATTTATTTTACATTTCAGAATATAAAGCAATGTTAATTCAGCTCCTAATCTGTCATATATATATCAAAAAGTACCGATAAGAATACCGTTAAAGTACCGGATCGATAAGCGGTATTGGTAAGAGTAGTAATACCGTTAAAACTTTAACGATACCCATCCCTATTCTCAGTAACATCATAGTGACAGAGCAGGTTCTGTGCTTATAACGTGATGACAGATGACGCAATGTATCATTTGCACATGCTTTTGAGTCTTGCTCATTTAAAGTGAAAAAGAACTCACTCGCACACTCTCTTATTGACCGTTTTCTGTGTGCCCACAGATCGCGATAAACTGAGAGTGACAGCTTTTCAAGATTATTAAGTGAGTTTGCAAATGTGATATTGATTTAATACAACAGTTCCATAAACAAGAAGTTAGTATTAAGTGACTTACTAGGGCTGTCAAAATGGCTGAAAAACTAAATTCGAATTTTGTACCTAAATATTATCAAAATTCGAATTATATGCAAATTTAAAAGACATAATTTCAGTTAGAGGAAAAAAAGCTTTTGGCTTCTCTCCTGAGGCCACAAGAAGGCACATCGAGCAAAAAATATTACTAATCCATGGTTCTTCAAAGCATAAAATAACAGGACTATCTTTGAAAAATGTGCATAATGTTTAAAATAATGTTTAACCATATATAATTCTTAATTAAATTGCTTAAACAATTAGAAACAAAAATGCATCATCTATATACACAGTTTAATACAGAGCATGGAAAACCAATCACAAAGAGTAACTTTACTTTTTTCATTTAAAAACACGAGATGCAGTGGAACGGGGAGAGACCCGTCCCAACATAAAGTTTTGAGACATGTTTTTCAAAGTTGAACTTACAATAATTTTAAATGGCTTTCTAAATATCCTACTCTCTTTTACGAGATGCGAGTGCAACGCTGATAGATGTCCCTCTAGAAAATGCGATAAATTTGCGTTCTTTGTGAACGGCTTGGTTTCAGTTTTGACGTAAACAACATCATCTCCGAATTTATGTTCTCTTTTTCCGCAGTATTTTGAGTGAACAACGTATCCAGTGGGTTCAACTAGATAGGTTAAAAAAAGCATTAAAATGCAATGACACCTACCTACATCTTCATCGCATCTCGTGCGCCACTGATAAGGCTGCCTGATGCACACCTAAAATCCGAATGCAACGTTTTGCACTCGAATGTGGATTTTTTTTTTAATTCGACGAATATTCGAAAATGTCTGAATATAACACTACTGCCTGATTTTGTGCCATTTCATCAAGGAAAATAGTTCCAAATAAAATAACAGCTGAGTCGCTGCACATATCTAAAAGCAAACACAGTGGTGTTTCATTCATGAATGAACTGCATGTTTAAATGAATCTAGTGAGTCAGTGATTCATGATTACCCATTCATAAACACTTGCTTCATTCCTGAACGAATCAATTGAATGAACGATTCAGTGACAAAATCAGTGACATACCGCCACCTGCTGGCGGTTTGTTTCATTTTTAAAGTATAATTTCAGTTATTTAAATCATTTAATATTTCTATATTCAACATTTTATATTTAAAACATTAATCTCAACATGAATTTATGAATTTAACTGCATTCATGCCACCTCTGAGCCTCATTAAACGTACCTACAAGCCACTTTTATGTTCTTCTGTGCCACCTCTCTAGTACAAATTCATTTTTTATTGATACTAATTTCATATGATTGCTAACTTATTTGTCTTATTCTACTTCTTATTATATTGTTTAAATTAGAAATTCTAAAAAACTTATCAATTTAAATTTTTGAATTTGACAGATGACATACTTTTAATAAAATTAGAAAAATGCCAAAGGTAAATGCCCCTGTAAATCACTTTAAGGAGTCAAATATCCCCTCGTATTGGGACGGATAATTTTTTTATCAGAATTTTTGATTATTGATCAGAAGGTGCTCTTGAATTTTTTTTAATTAGGAGGACAAGCACTCCTAAAAAGAAAAGTAAGCTTACTGTGTAAGCCCTGTGTAACAGTATTTTAGATCCTTGCATGAGGTCTTAAAGAGACAGCAGCCTAAATAAACCTGCTGCTGTCTGTCATTACTGTCTCTTTATACAGTGAATCTATCCAGTATTATTTTACAGTTGAATAGATTATTACAAATTTAATTTGTATCTTGTTTTTGTTTGTGCTATCGATTGTCATTAATTTATTAGTTCTTATTTTATTATTTACTTGTCTTTTTTAGTTATAATAAATTCAATTCTGAGTGCACGTGATTCTTGGGTGGGGAGGGGGCGTGGCCCATGGGAAATAGTCCTGCCACCACAGCTGGAAAAAATCCTAGAGGAAACACTGTCTATTGTAAAAAAGGCCCAGCAGAGGTTGTACTTCCTTCGCCAGCTGAGGAAGTTCAACCTGCCACAGGAGCGGCTGAAACAGTTCTACTCTGCCATCATTGAGTCTGTCCTCTGCACTTCAATAACTGTCTGGTTCAGCTCAGCTACCAAATCTGACCTCAGAAGACTACGGAGGGTAGTCCGGACTGCTGAGCGAATCATTGGTACAACCCTCTCCACTCTCCAAGAACTGTACTCATCCAGAGTGAGCAAAAGAGCTGGTAAAATCACTCTGGACTCCTCATGTCCAGCACCCTCCCTCTTTGAACTGTTACCGTCTGGTCGACACTACAGAGCTCTGAGCACCAGAACGGCCAGACACAGGAACAGTTTCTTCCCTCAGGCAATCCATCTCCTGAACACTTGACAATAAACATTAAACACACAACACTATCACACTTTTAATTTTTTATTTAACACATACTTGTTACATTTGAAGTTTACACCTAACATACCTGTACATACTGAATTGTCTATTTTGTATGTTGTGTTTGTGCTATTTTGCATATTGTCCATTTTGTATATTTGTCCATTATTTTTCTTATTATCTGTGTCCTGTCGCTGTCATTCTGTCGCATTGTGGAGCTACTGTCACTAAAACAAATTCCTCATATGTGCAAACAAACCTGGCAATAAAGCTAATTCTGATTATATTTTTTTAAAAATTCATTTTTATATTGAACCAACATCATACCAAGTCAATGCTCTCTCAGTGATCAATAAAACTGTCAGTCAAGCAGATAGATAGGCATAATAGTAGTTCAGTTTAATTGTTTATTCTGCAACTGTTCCAAACCAATTTGGCAACAAAAGTCAGTATCATGTAAAGGGCCGGATTTACCTCATATTGTGACATAGGCAAAATACATTTTTGCTGTTGGCCAGAAACCTCGTATTGGTAGTTGGTATTGTGGCTTTATTGTATACAGATACATTTATATAAATGGTAACACTTACAGTAAGGTTCATTAATTAACATTAGTTAACTAGTGTAGTTAACATGAACTAAGAATGAACAATACTTCTGCAGCATTTATTAATCTTAATGTTAATTTCAACATTTACTAATGCATTATTAAAATCAAAAATTGTGTTTTTGTTAACATCAGTTAATGCACTGAACTAACGTGTTGTGAACTGCCAATGAACGACTGTATTTTCATTAACTGACATTAGATTAAAAAATACTGTAGCCTAATAAATGTATTGTTCATTGTTCACTCATGTTAGTTAATACATTAATGAAATCTTATTGTATAGTGCAAGGGTAGGCAACCTTTTCGGCATGACGTGCCATTTTTATTTTTTCTGGTTAACCACTGTGCCAATAACACCCCCCAACCCACCATCCATACACTCTGTGCAAAAAGTAACATTCAGAAGCTCATAAACTTCTTGTCAGTGCTGCCACGTGACTTTTATTAATTGATACTGAATTGCTACATTTTATTTCTCAGCAACGAAGGGGTAAAATCGCTGTTTTAAGTAACTAAACTCAGCTTCATTGTTTGTAGAGAGTGACACGCAGATGATTCTCACATCTCTCTCTCTCTCTCTCAAAATGGCCATATTTGAGAAAAAAAATTAAGTTGTTTGCATCACTGGATATAGCTGTCGGTCATTTAACATTTCTATCGTAAAACAGTTGACTAATATTAAATGATTTGCAGCTTCATCTTACCTCGCTCTCTTTCAAAGTTAAACTGACGCTTCGCGCTCAGCGTATGTGAATGGTAAACCCCGCCTACTTTGATTTGATTGGCCATCTCAGTCATTTTGACACTGACGAGCATTGTTACAGACCGCTGAGGATTTAATCTGAAGCGCCTAGTATGTGCAACGGTCACACGCACATCCGTAGACTAGCACAAGTTACTTCTCACACTTTAATAGTATTTATAGCTCCTAACAGGCTGTGTGACTATGAGAAGTTATTACATTAAAATGTACGTCAGTATGCAGCTTTCCCTATTGCTCACGTGCCAGCGATTATCCCTCTGCGTGCCACTGTTGGCACGCGTGCTATAGGTCGTCGACCCCTGGTATAAATTTATAGGCCTACAGATAGGCTACGTTTATTTGCATCATTGCATGTGTCATTATAGTTATAACATTTCACCAAAATCAAGTTCAAATATAAAGTTTTTGACCAGCGAATGTTTTTTCCCCATCATTACCACCACATCAGTCCGTGCATCACATTTACGTTTTCATGAACTTGCAGGTTATACAGTTTCCTGTCGCTATGTGGGCACTCAGTTTTTTCTGTTATTTGTCCAAAATAGAATATTATAAAAGATTCAGCGCTTCGCACAAGCTATTTGGCTGTGACTCGGCAACAAATGAAAGACTAAGACAACAACAACAACAACAAAAAACATTAGCCTTTATAAATATAGTGTTTTTTGAATAAAGAAAATGCTGTAATTATTCAATCAACAGTTCTTTATTTACCTTTAGACTGCAAACAAGCTGAGATGCTCTAAACTGCGCTCCGCACTTGGTTCACGAGAGAGGCGGGAGGAATAATGAGGTTTGACTGACAGTTTGAGGAGCCAATGGCATTACAAGCTTTAGTAGCGGTGGCGTCACTTACTGATCCAGGATCAGTGATCCTAGACATTATATTTCTGATTTGACCTTGAGTTTCAGAAAAGCTTTGGAAAATGTAACGTTAGCTTTTGTTGTCGCTACCACGCTACTTGATCAAAAATAGAGCTTCGCTACAGAAAAGCTATTTGATTCAGAAAGCAGCGACGCTACCACCACGCTACTGAGAAATGTAGTTAAACTAGTAGCGTCACTACTTGTAGCGACGCTACTGCCCAACACTGGTCATATTGTAGATTATCCAAATAAAGTGTTTGTTCAACAAGCTGACAGAAGTCGATCCATTTCTTTGTTGGAAACGTTTAATGATGAAGTATAATTGTTGTCATTGTAAAATATGAATTTTTCCATGGCCACGGAGGAGAATCAGAGATTGTGGGTCACATTCAGCAGACAGACACAAGCACACTGTCCCCCCCGGTTTCAAAGACAAGGCTTAAGCCTAGTCCTAGACTAAAATGTAGCCTATGTCTGAGCTGTTTCAACTGAAAGAAACTTGCACTGACTGATCTTACAATATATCAGTGCTTTTGTTTTGTCTCAAGATGCACACCAGTAATGCTTTTATTTTTCTAAGCAAGTTTATAAAAACTACTTAAATGTCCTATTTGAACTATGGCCTAATCCTGGTTTAGTCTAAGCCCTGTCTGTGAAACCGGCCTGTATGTTTATATTTATTTCAACAAATGACAACTAGAATTGAATCCCTGGAAGGTTGAACAGTTTTGTAGCATTTTAAAAAGCTGGTTTAATGTAGTAAGACAGTGATGCTAAAACACATGCAGATGAGGCCAGAATATTAACTTTAATTACACATTAAGTGTTTTCCTCCCTTTAGAGTATCGTAATAATGAAAACGCTTATGCATTAAAACAGTACTTAAAGTTCATATTTTGGGTTCATCAGTTTTTCTGCAGATACTATGCTTTATTAGTAAGGATGTGTACAGAATTTGATCTTTTAATATCACTGTCGCTGTACATTAAGCATTCTTTATATAAGAGGAAAACACTTAACGTGTAAATAAACACATTTTGGGTTTATCTGCACATAGTATATCCTTTACAATTTTTGTCTTTATCACTGTCTTGGTACATTAAGCCACATGAAGCGTTATTTGTGTTATGCGTTTCAATGTCCCTGTTCAAGTTCGCTAATTCACAAGCTGAGTGAGAGTCATACTCGCGAAGGTGATGTTAATTATTAAACCAAACAAAATCAAAACTTCTTTTATTGAGTGACAGGCAGTGGGTTTACTCGTGACATTATTAATAGATTTACTACCCTTTTTACTTCTCGTCATCTCTGCGACCTGCTCCCCTGGGGTTTTTACAGAGAAAAGGTGAAAAAATACACTGCATTGTCTCTCAGAACGAGTACAGAAGTTACTTTTGCAATTCTCGACGCAGCATGAATGACAAACAGTGGTGACATGTTCCACAATCACAACAGAAAATCAAAATACTGCCCTAAACAGTCATTAAAGATGAATGATGAATAAACACCAACCTTCTTGATCCTCCTGTTTTATTCTCCAGGTTTCTGGTTCGGGTTCTGGTTCCTCCTGTTTTATTCTCCAGGTTTCTGGTTCCTCTTGATTTATTCTACCGGGTTCTGGTTCCTCCTGTTTTATTATGAAGTGTTCTGGTTCCTCTTGATTTATTCTACTGGGTTCTGGTTCCTCCTGTTTTATTATGAAGTGTTCTGGTTCCTCTTGATTTATTCTACCAGGTTCTGGTTCCTCCTGTTTTATTATGAAGTGTTCTGGTTCCTCTTGTTTTATTCTACTGGGTTCTGGTTCCTCCTGTTTTATTATGAAGTGTTCTGGTTCCTCTTGATTTATTCTACCGGGTTCTGGTTCCTCCTGTTTTATTATGAAGTGTTCTGGTTCCTCTTGATTTATTCTACTGGGTTCTGGTTCCTCCTGTTTTATTATGAAGTGTTCTGGTTCCTCTTGATTTATTCTACCGGGTTCGGGTTCTGGTTCCTCGTGTTTTATTCTCCAGGTTTCTGGTTCCTCCTGTTTTATTATGAAGTGTTCTGGTTCCTCTTGATTTATTCTACCGGGTTCGGGTTCTGGATCCTCGTGTTTTATTCTGCAGGGTTCTGGTTCACTCGTGTTCTCCAAACTCTCCTCTTTAACAAACACCATCTTCACAGCAGCAGATCTCAGTTCAGATGATACTCCTCCAGATATTCCTGCTTGCTTCAAAAAACTAAGTCATGACTGTGAGGATGGGAATATTACAGGTTTACTGACCTGATTCAAAAATTGTATTTCTCAGTTTACAGAAACAACATTTCTAGCAGTTTGTGTTTAGCCAGCATCAGGACAAAACAACAGAGATCACGGTGAAACTGAACTTCTTCCTCTGAGGTTTAATGGTGTTTGGAAAACAAACAAATGTGTTTTAGCGCCACCCGCTGGACTGGAGTAAAGCGGCGAGAGGAGGGAATTTTTTTAAGACGATCTGCACAAATAAATGAAAAGGACTTTAAATTATAGACTCGCATGGTATTTTATCAGCATCAACAGTATTCGTGTGTGAGGATTAGAGGAGAAAAAGGAGCAAATTATTACAAAAAATGTCAATGAAAATCACACAACAGTTGCAGCATGTAAATATGGAAATTAAGATCAATGAAAACACGTGACAATGTCAAGCCGTAACCTAATAATAATAATGATAATAATAACTAAATCCAAGCACCACATCTCGGCCAGATTATGGGGTTTGAGGGGGTTTTGGGGCCCTGGAGAAGTTTTACATGCCCTGACATTTGTGTTTTTCAGTATCTTATTCAGTATCTTTTTTCAGTCATGGCTAAAGTTTAATCAGCACTGTCGTGGCAATTTTAACTTACTCTCATCAGCATAAGAGACAAAGTCACTTTTAGTCTTTAAAGGTTTTATTCTTTGCAAAGAAGGTCAACAGTCATACAGAAACACAGGTCCCTGCAGAGTGCGACAAACAGGGAGGGTGCTCCTCCACCTTATATCCACACACTCAAGATTATTATGTAGCATGGGGTAATTAGGCATTTTCTTAAATGCTTCACTTTCATACATCAAACATTTATCAGAATTTTCATCATTCAAATCAGAATTACACAAAGAAAAACAAGCTTTTTCTTCATTGCAGAGAGCAGTGTATAGTGAATGTGTGTGGTTAAAAAATTTTCACTTCCCTGTTCAGTCGCCACTGGCCGCTCGCCCTGAACCCCTCCTTTCTGCTCTCCGACCTCCTCGCTTCAGTCTGCTTCTTGATCTCGCTGGTTGTCTGGACAGTCCTTGGCCCAATGACCATCCTTCTTGCACAGTCTGCATTTGGTGCATCTTCTCATCTCGTGATCCTCGCTGTTGCAAATCCAACAACCCCGTTTTTCAAAGTTCCTTCCAGCCCTGTTCGAATATATTCCACCTTGTCTTTTTCCTCTTCCCCCTCCCGTCTCCTGACGGCGCTGCACAGAGGATTCCCCCGGCCTCGAGACAGCTTGCACTAGGGCCAGCTGTAAATCTTTGTCAGTCTTTGCTTTAACTCTTTCTTTCTTTGCTGTCTGCAGTTCTTCTGCGTGCACAGCATGTGCTAGAACAGCAGATAATCGTCCATTTTTCCATTCTATGTAGCTGGTTTTCACTGCTTGTGCAATCTCAGGTCTCAGTCCATTCAAAAACGAGCTCTTTAAATGACACTCCCATGTTTCCGGTTGATTTCCTCGGTTGGCTGGTTCTCATTTCCTCGGTCCGGTGTTCCCATTCGCTGTTTTCTCTCCTGCAGTCTTCCCTTTGCAGCCTTCCACTCACTTTGTGCCAGCTCGAAGCCCCCAATTTCACTGCTAGCAGCCTCCTCAGCTCGTGCACAGTGGGGCTGAATTCTTTGCAGAATGTGACCAGTTCTGTAGAAAATCTGTCACCCGCTTCTTCCGGACTCGGCAAATGAGCCATCGCTTCCTTCATATCAGTAACAGTCCATGGTCTGAAAACCATCATCGGCCCATCAGGTCCCGAAACTTCAATCATCAAAACTGTTATACTCACATTTTCTTCTTTCACCGTTTGTCTGTTTTTTCTTTTCTTTGTCGGGGCAGCCATGAGCACTCTCTCCTCTTCAGCTACTTCGTGGGGGGTTTCAAGAATCACATCGGGGTCTTCTTCTAATTCTTCTTCTTCTGTCCGCGGTGCTGTTGGTCTTTTTGGCGGAGAGCAGTCAAGGTCAGGGTCCACTTTCAGGGCTTGCAGCTCAGCGACAGGGTAGTGATGATAGGGCGGTGGTGCACGTTTAGAGACAGAAACATCAGAGCGGTTAGTAGGTCTATGTGATGCAGTTACTTTTCCTTCACATTTTTCATTTTCCTTTTTTCTATCAGCTCTACATGCTAATTCTTTTTGCATTGCTCTTCTTTCCCTTTTGTCTGCCTCCCCCACCCAACAATTCACCGTCTTCTCACATCTATCACACATATGTTTCACACAGCACCCTTTCTGCTTTGTGCTTCCTTCTTCAACTGATTCCTTTACAACATCTAATCTTGTGACACTTAATGTTCCCTCTTTTGGAAAATCATGATACCTAATTAGTTTCCCCATATCTTGCATGCATTTCTGGCCATATAATTTTTTCATTTGACAAAATACCGGTGTATCATATTTAGCGAGCTTGCTCTGGGACTTCCCCATATTGGCTGTTTCTCCTCCTGTGGGCTACTTTTCGGTGCCTATAATCTGTTTAGACGTCTCCAACAGATCCGATCGCTAACCCCAAATCGGACGGGCGGAGTGCCTCGTGCAGCTCCGATTACTACCTGCACAGTTTCAATTTCCCCTTTTCGGCTTTTGCTTTGCTGGTTTAGGTGACATCTTAAACAGTACTTGCTATTAAACAAACTGAGCTCACACGATGAATGAAACTAGGATATATCTAGGAAATTTTAATACAAATTACAGCGGGGCTAACTCGTGCGTCTCTTCAGCAAGGCGCCATATCCGGAAGTCCAATTTCCCCTTTTTAGAAATATGTTAACTGGCTGTGCGTGATCTCAATTTCTTGCTTCGAAATCTCCGGATCTCGTGATCTCAATTTCTTGCTAAATTTCCGATCACGCCCCGTTGCCCAGTTTCAATTTCTTCAGAAAACGTCTTAACTGTGCTCCACGTAATTTCAATCTTCCTCAGAGACTTATTGATTACGGACTTCCACAGAGCCAGACCCACCAATATGGTTTATCCCCTTATCTTAATTCCAATTCAAATCAAAACCCAAATTCTTTAGAAAATTTTGATTTGTCTCTTACACGAGAGTCCTGTTGCCACATGGGTTCGTTTACAGATTCCAGTGGTTTCCCCTCCGGGGCCTTGGCGGTCGGTCCCTGTCATCCCTTCAAACCTATTCGGGGTTAGGGCTGGACTCTAAGTCCAGGATGATCAGTCACCGTCCGCTCTCAGGTCCAGAAGACACATCCAAGGAATCCCACTATTCTGACACCAAATTGTCGTGGCAATTTTAACTTACTCTCATCAGCACAAGAGACAAACTCACTTTTAGTCTTTAAAGGTTTTATTCTTTGCAAAGAAAGTCAACAGTCATACAGAAAAACAGGTCCCTGCAGAGTGCGACAAACGGGGAGGGTGCTCCTCCACCTTATATCCACACACTCAAGGTTACAAAGTTACAATCTTGCAGCTGTACTTTTCCATAGTTGGAGAGGAAGTAAATAGCATTCTACTAAATCATGTTGTACAGCCTTACTCCCTTTACATTTAGGGCCTATATGACCTCTTAAGGTCAGGGCAGGTCTTCCCCTTCTTCTCCATAAAGTTAGGCTAGAATTCCTCAGGCCCTTTCCCCTCTACCATACCAAAAAAGGCTTTGCACTCTATACACATAAGATCAGCATAAAATGAATTTTCCTCAACAAGCACAAACTGGGCTACAATAATATGTGAGCATAGTTTTACTTAAGTACATTGTTCAAGTATCTGTACTTTACTAGAGTAGTTTTATTCTGACTAACTTTTACTTTTACTTCACTACATTCCAAAGCACAAGATGATACTTTTTACTTCACTACATTTTATTAAACATATCGTTAAAAAAACACATATCGTGTTCGAATTGTGTTAAAGCTCTTGGGGGTCCACCTAGACCTACCTATCCACCCCCCACATTCCCCAACCCTTTTAGAACCATTCAATGATAAAAAAATACATTTAACTTTTTTATTTACTCATTTTTTTATTTTATTTTTGTGTACATTTCAAACCACTTGTATGAATCTGAGCATTTACTAATGAATGAATTATCATTTTGCACATTTCTATTAAGGTTAATGTACAAAAAAACAAAAAACAATCCTTTAACACTTTGCATTCACAACTAATATTGGAAAGAAACATGCTATCTACTCTTTCTTCCAATGTAAGCATGTAAACAAAACTAAACCAATGATGAGGACATTTTCTAAAACACTTCATTCGCTACTGTTTAGAATGGCCCACAGTGGCCTGATATTCTCAGATTTGTCTCTCCCCGTTTTACTGACAGGTGACAGACAATGTTTCTCCCTAAGCCAGGACTGAATAAAGAGGTAAGGGTCAAACATGTGGAGAGGGGGGCCATTAAGGTCAATGAAAAGTACAGCAGAAAGGCTGCTGGCTCGAAGGCGATTCCTTGCATCTGTGGCAGTGACATTGAGGGCAGAGAAGCCTCTTTCACACTCAGCAGAACTTGCCAGGTATGTTTTACTGGCAGTCACCAGTTTTTTGAGGACCTTCCCATTCTGGTCATTGTTGAGCTTCCAGTTCCTGAAGTCCTCAACTGCTTCTCTACTTGATTCTCCAAGCATCTTTGCCAGGTCATGGATCTCTTTCTCCCCAAAGAGAACAAGAGACTCTGAATTTTGGCCAGCTGAGGGGATTCAGTGGTGCTACAATCTTCGTGAGCTTAGTGTCAGGCATTCAGTGAAGAGAGACTGTCAATGAGTGCTTGGAGGAACTGCAGTCTATTTATATGTTCTTTGCTGAAATGCAAGGGCACTCCTTTGACCTTCCTCTGCTTTGTCCATTGACTTCCCTGGGGTGCTCTTCAAAGCCTTCAACACCTCAATAGTCATCTTTATTTCTCCTGTGGCATCCAGAAGAGAAGTGTTCCTGTTCTGAAAAAATAAGACAACTCTAATATATAATCATGCATTGAACACCACTTTCACAGTTCTTTCTCAATGTAATTTTCTTGTTCAGACTAAGGTAGAAGAAAAACACTACCTACCTGAAGTTTTAGGGATAGACTCCTCTAAGTTCACGTAGCACATCTTTTATAGTTGCCAGGTCTTTAACAAAGCCAGTGCATGTGAGGCGATTCAATAGGCCATTGATTTTTTTTTTCCATCAGAGCGTGATTCATCTTCAGCTGCTTTTTTCATTTGTGCAACCAAAGCAGGGTAGTCTCTCCAAACAGCTTGTACAGTCACAAAACTACTTGCTACCCAACGGATGGTAAAATTTTTACCAATCTTAAGCAGGCTGACATTGACTTGAGAGGCTGCCTCTGCAAGTTGTCTGGCATTTTTTGGTAACTGATGGTACAGTGTGTACAGTTTTGAAATAAATATCTCAAAGTGATTGCAACCTGTGACTGATATAAGTGCATCATTTACTGACAACTCAAGCCTGTGTGCAAGGCAGTGGATACTCTCCAGTAAAGTATAGTCTTTTTTCAGCCTTGTGATAAGACCACTCTCTCTTCCAGTCATCACAGATGCCCCATCGGTTGTTTAGCAAATCAGATGAGACTTGAGATATTCATCATCCAGGCCAGCTTCCAGAAGACTCTTTTTAAGAGCTTTGTATATGGCAGTTGTTCCTTCCTCCAGCTCAATAAAATTCAAAAATATGTTTTCTATCTCACTGTCCCCAGTCACATCCCCTCTGAGGTACAGGATGAGGTAGCTTATCCCAAAAACTGTGCTTTCATCAACTGTAAGACCAATCCAAGAACCAACACTTTTAATTGTCGATTTTTTTTTTCATTTTACTGGCATTGTGTTATTATATTAATGCAAGAATGATCAGATTTGTGATTCTGCCACCTGTACTCCCTTTTGAGTTCCAAAAAGGTGCTTGGCATCTCTGCAGAATGTGCATCCTAAGTTATTTCCATTTATGTATAACCATGGGGAGTATTGCTCTGTCCATGCCTCAAGGGGCCTGGCCTGGGGCAGCCATGGCCTAATGGTTAGAGAGTTGGACTTGTAACCCAAAGGTTGCAGGTTCGATTCCCAGGTCCGGCAGGGATTGTCGGTGGGGGGAGTGAATAACAAGTGCTCTCTCCATCTTCAATACCACGACTGAGGTGAGATCCTTGAGCAAGGCACCAATCCCCCAACTGCTCCCCGGGCGCCGCAATATGGCTGCCCACTGCTCTGGGTGTGTGTTCATTGCTGTGAGTGTGCACTTGGATGGGTTAAATGCAGAGGACAAATTCCGAGTATGGGTCACCATACTTGACCACACACCACTTCCCTTTCCCTTTAAAAGCTGTTGCTTGCTGAAGTGTCTTACTGTAATCTGATCTGAACTAGTAAGCAGGAGCAAAGCTGTGTTTACTGCCTGGGCTGGGTGTGCACAGTGTGTTGTGGATATGCTGACTTGTGTTGTCCTGCACTGAGACTGGGCTGTCTGTATTTCTTGTTGCCTGGGGTCTACATGCAGGTGCTGTACTGTTTGAGTGTCCTGACTTTGCATTTCACTGACAAGGCAACTTCTTAACCTGTATGCTACAAGAAATAAACATTGTCTTTTCACAATGTTTTCCTTTATATATGTCTAAGTGTATTTTCCTTATTTCTGATCAAGTGTTTCAATAATAGAGTTGGGTATCGTTTGAATTTTATCAATTCAAATTTCAAAATCCAGATTCTTCTTATGAATTCCCAGTTTCAATTCCAATGTTCTTAAAAAATTTAAAAATAGTCCAACATTTAGATATCAAACATATTTACTTTGTGTGTCTTTTGCAAAACATTTAATTGCTGCTCAACCCCATGAACAAAAATCAGCCGGCTATATAACTACATAAGAGCTGTTTATGTGCAAAAAAGTGCTGCAAGATTCTGGATAAATTGAGACTTTTTTCAATGGAGGTTTTAGATCACTTACAATTCAGAAGAAAAATATTAAACAACTAAACAGAATCTCATGTAATTATGAATGGACTGATTCACTCAAGATTTACTTGTTTCATTATTGGATGAATCAGTGTTTTTGAATGAATTTCTTGAATGAATGTTTCAAAGACAAATGCATTTTTAACAGCCCCTTTTAAACCCCTAAAAATAAAAGATGTGCACACAGGAATTGATAGATGGAATTGAAATTGAAATTTTACAATAGGTATCCAATTCCTGACTTTAAGTATCTGATTCTGGAATTGGAATTGATTTTCGATTCCCAACCCAATTCAACAGTCACATTTAAGAACAGAAATTAAAATAATAAAATAGGCTTACCCTTCAAAAAAGTCAGTGATGGCTCTTCTCTTTTTTCCCTTGTCCATGTCTAAAAAAAATGATGTAAGCTGTAAGTAGTAATATATTTACGTTGTTGTTACTGTGAATATATTTGGTAAGTCAGTAGTCACTGAATACATTATTGAATATTAATGTTATTATTGGTGCTATACTTGCTGGATACATTAATTAGAATAGTGCAAAAAGACACAGATATTCATTTTCATTAGGTGTCCAAGGACAGAATGTGCTGGAACCCTATTGTGTCTGTATTGTTTTTTTATTATTAGTATACATCCAATTTTAGGCAATGCATATAATTATTCCACCAATAATAAATACAGCTGCACGCAGTGATGGCGGGCCCAAGCCGTCAGTGAAAATGCCACCCCGGTGGCATCAGGAAAACTTTAACATGCATTTACAGTAACCCTCTAGCAGTCTGGTTTTAAGGGATACGGCAATTAAAGGGTTAATCCAAACCATCAATTCTGTGAACAATATGGCCTCCTAATCATCCTCATCACTCTGTCTCCTCTCCACCAGTACTATGGCTGCCGTCGCATCATCCAGGTGGATGCTGCACATTAGTGGTGGTGGATGAGGAGATTCCCCCCCTTCCATGTAAAGCGCTTTGAGTACCCAGAAAAACGCCATATAAATGTAACTAATTATTATTATAATATAAAACTTTAGTAACACTTTACAATAAGGTTTCAGTTTTTAACATTAACTATATTAATTAACATGATAATTAATAGATGGGTGACTTTTCCATTTGTTGACATGATATGGTTAGAATCAGATGGTAAATATATATTATGTTGGGTGTCCATATTAGAGATAATCACCATGTTCAGAATTAAACCATCACATTTAAATCATATTATATAATAAAATATAATTTGTTGTTACTACTGTAAATCTATATTCAATTATTATGGGATATCCTTCAATGTTTTCAGAATCTTTACATTTTAAAATGAATTTGTTTCTGTATTTTAAAATATGATTTATATTAACATATTTTAATGTCAGTATATTTATTGAACAAAAATGTATTATTTTATTTATCAAAATAAGCAGAAAATAGTACAAACTTTGCTAAAGTGATTGTTTTGAACAAGTATTAACTTTAGACATTATTAAAAAAACATTATTGTAGCTGAAGTATTTGTATCAATACTGTGTGGCCACCTCATAGATTTCTACAATTTTTAAACAAAATAAACAACTTGAATGATTTATTTTCACACAAAATATGTTGCACCATTAATGTTCAATACAAAAAAAATTTTTCTGCAATTATACATTTTAGGCGCAGTGAATAGCACAGTTTTTCTTAAGGTGGGCATTTAGCCCCATTGTACCCTGGTGGATTTCACAAGACACAACCAGTGTCTTATTACAGTAGACTACTATTTCTGCCATCTTGCTGTTTGCTGCTCATTTAGAAGATTGCCTTTAGTTGTCATCTAACAATATTATGCAATGCTGAATGAATACAAATTGCTAGGTGTTTCTCTCATATTATTTCCCTCCTCTCGCCACTTCACTCCAGTCCAGCGGGTGGCGTTAAAACACACGTTTGTTCTCCAAACAGCATTAAACCTCAGAGGAAGAAGTTCAGTTTCACGCTCTCTGTTGTTTTGTCCGCGTGATTTTTTCCCCCAAATCAGTTAAGCGCAAACCACGCCCCCTATGAGAAAACCCCACCCCAAAGCTATGACTCACGTCTCTGGGCTCGATTTCATTGGTCAACTACATCCCAGCGCTGATTGGCTACATACACAAATTAAAGAAACAATTTTTAATACAACACCCAAAATACAAAAGGTAGGCTATACAAAGTGTGTATAAGAAATGAAACATTGTACAAACAATTTACAACTTAAAAGGGTGTGTTTTATGAATAAAAATAGCGCATAAAACTACATAGTTAACACGCACACAAACAGTATCTTATAACACTGAATCTTATTGTCACAAATCCAAGCCATGAACTTCCGGTCATTCACCTCTAGAGGTCACTCACCCATCACATGGACTTTCACACCACACAGTCAGTCACAGATCACTCAAGGACTACATTTCCCATCATCCACTGCACCAACACAGCTGTCTGCACTGATCACGCACACACTTGAATACAATCTCACATCACCATCACCCAATCACACACACTATATAAACTCTGGACTTTCTCTTACACTCTGCCGAGTAATGTTAGCCTAGCTGCATTCAAAGCGTTCCCAGTGTTTCTAGTTAGATTTCTTGTGTTTTGATTCCTGCCCGTGCTCCTGGATTATTCTCTCTGCCTAGCCCTCTGGATACTGTTCGCCGATCATCGACCCACGCTTGCTCTACGGACTGCTCTGTGTTTTGCCCCTGCCATACCTGTTTGCTGTGTACTGACCCTGCCTGAATTCGACCATGTTTAATAATAAAGCCTTGCAAATGGATCCTCTCGTCTCACGTCTCGTCAACCCCATAACAGAATACTCGGCCAAACAAGGATCCAGCGGCTTTCCCAACCAACATTGGTCAGGTATGGATACAGCGATCCTGTTGCTAGCCCTCAAGCAGGGAACTCGATCACTTGAGGGTTACATCACAGAATATTTGGCTTTGGCTAATGGCTCAGATTTACCGGACTGTTTATTAATAGACTTTTTCTGTGATGGCCTTAACCAGCCGTTGAAAGCAAAAATCATTCAAAATGGCCCTCGTTTGTCACTAAGTCATTTCCTGGACTATGCTTTATTGACGGTCGGTTCAGCATTCACTGTGGGGGTCGCGGAGGAACGAGACACCGCACCCAATTGTGTGATCACAGCCGCGCTAGAGCACGCTCACAAAATGGCGGCCACAACAACACCCCGTAGCGTCATTGCTGCCAGTCACGAGCCAAGTCAAGTCCTAGCTGATGTTAAAGAGCCAAGTCAAGTCCCAGCTGATGTTAAAGAGCCAAGTCAAGTCCCAGCTGATGTTAAAGAGCCAAGTCAAGTCGCCGCTGATGTTAAAGAGCCAAGTCAAGCCACAGCCTATGTTAAAAGGCCAAGTCAAGTCGCCGCTGATGTTAAAAGGTCAAGTCAAGCTACAGTTGATCGTCACGAGTCAAGCCAAATCACAGTTGATCATCACGAGTCAAGCCAAGTCACAGTTGATCGTCACGAGTCAAGCCAAGTCACAGTTGATCGTCACGAGTCAAGCCAAGCCACAGTTGATCGTCACGAGTCAAGCCAAGCCACAGTTGATCGTCACGAGTCAAGCCAAGCCACAGTTGATCGTCACGAGTCAAGCCAAGCCACAGTTGATCGTCACGAGTCAAGCCAAGCCACAGTTGATCGTCACGAGTCAAGCCAAGCCACAGTTGATCGTCACGAGTCAAGCCAAACCACAGTTGATCGTCACGAGTCAGGCCAGGCCACAAGTGATCGTCACGAGTCAAGCCAAGCCACAGTTGATCGTCACGAGTCCAACCAAAGCACAACGCTCCAGCCAGAGTCACACCACGTCTCAGCTCGTCATCCCGAGTCACATCAAGCCACTGTGGATAATCATGAACTCACCCAACTCACAGCTGACCAGCCAGAGTCACGTCGCGTCACAGCTGACCAGCCAGAGTCACGTCGCGTCACAGCTGACCAGCCAGAGTCACGTCGCGTCACAGCTGACCAGCCAGAGTCACGTCACGTCACAGCTGACCAGCCAGAGTCACGCCACGTCACAGGTGACCAGCCAGAGTCTCTTCACGTCTCAGCTCTTCAGCCAGAGCCTCTTCACGTCTCAGCTCCTCAGCCAGAGCCTCTTCACGTCTCCGCTCCTCAGCCAGAGCCTCTTCACGTCTCAGCTCCTCAGCCAGAGCCTCTTCACGTCTCAGCTCCTCAGCCAGAGTCTCTTCACGTCTCAGCTCCTCAGCCAGAGCCTATTCCACCCAGAGATTTAAGGTCAGTCCTTCGAGTTCCCTGTTTGATATCCAGCGTGAGGGATGCGCCGCTGGTGTCTGTACGCACTGCTGGTATCCTCAAATCCACTCACGTTGGCCCTCCTGTCCCTGAACTGATTTCCCTGTCTGAAGCGCTTCCCATGATAGGGATCGCTTTATGTTGCATTTGGGCTGCGTACACCACCATTGGGCTGCCTGAGGTAGCGACGTCCACTGTAATGTCTCCAGAGGTGGCAGCACATGCTGCAGAACCTTCCCAAGCGGTGGTGCTCGCCTCAGCCACTTGCAAGGTGGTGGCGCCCAGCAATGTACTCCCAGCCGGTCATGTTACCACCGTAGAACCTCCAGAGGTGGCGGCGTTAGCTGCAGAACCTCCAGAGGTGTCGGTGGTATCCTCCTGTGAACTTTCACCCTGTCCTGTCACGGCTAGGAAGGCTGTCTATGAGCTCTCGCCCTGTCCTGCTCCGGCCATGGAGGCCGTCTATGAACTCTCGCCCTGTCCTGCCCCGGCCATGGAGGCCGTCTATGAACTCTCGCCCTGTCCTGCCCCGGCCATGGAGGCGGTCTATGAATCCTTGTCCTGCCCTGTCACGGCTAAGGAGGCCGCCTGTGAACTCACGCCCTGTCCTGCCTCGGCCATGGAGGCCGTCTATGAACTCTCGCCCTGTCCTGTCACGGCTAAGGAGGCCGTCTGTGAACTCTCGCCCTGCCCAGTCACGGCTATAGAGGCCGCCTGTGATTCCTTGTCCTGCCCAGTCACGGCTATAGAGGCCGCCTGTGATTCCTTGTCCTGCCCAGTCACGGCTATAGAGGCCGCCTGTGATTCCATGTCCTGCCCAGTCACGGCTGTGAAGGCCGCCTGTGATTCCTTGTCCTGCCCAGTCACGGCTATAGAGGCCGCCTGTGATTACTTGTCCTGCCCAGTCACGGCTATAGAGGCCGCCTGTGATTCCATGTCCTGCCCAGTCACGGCTGTGAAGGCCGCCTGTGAGTCTTTGTCCTGCCCAGTCACGACTATAGAGACCGCCTGTGATTACATGTTCGGCCCAGTCACGACTATAGAGGCCGCCTGTGATTCCTTGTCCTGCCCTGTCACGGCTACGAAGGCCGCCTATGAATTCCTGTCAGGTCCTGTCACGGCTATCGAGGCTGCCTGTGATTCCCTGTCCTGCCCTGTCACGGCTATGGAGGCCGTCAGTGATTCCCCGTCTGGCCCTGTCACTGCTATGGAAGCCGTCTGGGATTCCCTGTCCTGCCTTGGCACGGCTATGGAGGCCGCCGGTGATTCCCAGATCTGCTCAGCCACGGCCCCTGAAACCAAGAAGACTCTCCCTGTGTTGTCTGTCTCTACTCTCCCTGTGTTGTCTGTCTCTACTCTCCCTGTGTTGTCTGTCTCTGCTCTCTCTGTGTTGTCTGTCTCTGTTTCCCCCCAGATCTCAGACTCAGACATGGTTTCCTGCTTGGTCTACGGTCCTACTCCGGTCTGGTGGTCTCTGGTCCTGTCTGCTCCGCCCTGGGGGGCTCCAGTCCCGTCTGCTCCGCCCTGGGGGGCTCCAGTCCCGTCTGCTCCGCCCTGGTGGGCTCCAGGTCCGTCCGCTCCGCCCTGGGGGGCTCCAGTTCCGTCTGCTCCGCCCTGGTGGGCTCCGGGTCCATCTGCTCCGCCCTGGTGGGCTCCAGATCTGCCTGCTCCGCCCTGGTGGGTTCCAGTTCCATCCTCTCTGCCCTGGCTTCCACATGGACCTGGCCCTCCGTCCCTCCCCCTGTTCCTCCTCCGCTCCTCCGCCCTCCTAGGATTGTTTAGGAGCGTCTGGAAGCCGCTCCTTGGGGGGGGGGGGGCTATGTCACAAATCCAAGCCATGAACTTCAGGTCATTCACCTCTAGAGGTCACTCACCCATCACATGGACTTTCACACCACACAGTCAGTCACAGATCACTCAAGGACTACATTTCCCATCATCCACTGCACCAACACAGCTGTCTGCACTGATCACGCACACACCTGAATACAATCTCACATCACCATCACCCAATCACACACACTATATAAACTCTGGACTTTCTCTTACACTCTGCCGAGTAATGTTAGCCTAGCTGCATTCAAAGCGTTCCTAGTGTTTCTAGTTAGATTTCTTGTGTTTTGATTCCTGCACGTGCTCCTGGATTATTCTCTCTGCCTAGCCCTCTGGATACTGTTTGCCGATCATCGACCCACGCTTGCTCTACGGACTGCTCTGTGTTTTGCCCCTGCCATACCTGTTTGCTGTGTACTGACCCTGCCTGAATTCGACCATGTTTAATAATAAAGCCTTGCAAATGGATCCTCTCGTCTCACGTCTCGTCAACCCCATAACACTTATCAATTACTGGATCTTAACAACAAAAACCGGCAAACACAAAAATATTTTTTTTTCTAAATATAATTTTATTTTATTTTTTTACTTATTAATTCTTTACTATAGCCCCTGCATACAATATGACCTCCTTACCTGCAATTAAAAAGACTTTGGTGTGTTCGACTTGAAGCAGCATCAAAGTACTCAGAGAATGATTCAAAGGCATGACTTTGTTTGCATTCACGTTATGATTATTGAGCCGATCGGCCGTCATCCCGGACACAACCTCTTTGCACTTCTCCACTCAGGCAGACGCTACAGATCTCAGTGCACTACTAGAACATCTAGGCATAAAAACATTTTTTTCCCCCTATGCCATCACCCTTTTATTAAACAGCTAATGTTACACATATAGAAAGGAACAGGCGTCGTTTCTGGTGCAACACATTTAATAAGATTGTCTGCATGTAAATCTGCAAGAAAAGATATGACAGTATAAAGTCAATTACATATGGAGCATCTCAATTCTGTGTGTTATCTATCTGCTCGTCTCCAGTAACTGCTGTATTACGCTATCTAACCCAGTATAACATTTTCTAAATGCTCCATAACATTCCCTGTTGTTCACGAACAACCGTAAACATATTTACTTGCAAATACAGTTTGTATCTCAAGCATATGAACACGAATTTTACTGAATAACATCAAAAATAAACAATATTAACCTTAATTTGAACCTTTACACTATTCTTTGGCTGTTTAACCACTTTCCAGAGTACATACATTCTCTGTCCAAGCATGACTTATTAACTCTGAATAAAGCATAACACTCTTAATGTTTTCTTATGTCACTTTTTACGACTCTTAGGTTTCATAAACGAGCATATCACCTCGTTTGAGTTGTTGGTAACTCTAAACCACAGCGGAAGACAATTTACATAAGATGGCGGACACCAGCGAACTCCACGTGCGCCACTTAACTCACGCCACCGTTCAATAATTTACCCGTCTAACTATCAAAATCATAAAACAATTACTTTGCACAACATATTGTCACACCTGTGCACAATACCGATCTTTGTTTCATGTACAAACTTCCACCACAGTTGTCTCTGATCGCGTTCTAGCTACAAGTTACAATACACATTTGTGGTGCTCAAAACCTACTTAAAGTACCAAAACAACAGTGAATACTGTTCATGGACCCCTTAATTGAAATATACTGAATTATTCTTACCTGCAAGAAAAGATATGACAGTATAAAGTCAATTACATATGGAGCATCTCAATTCTGTGTGTTATCTATCTGCTCGTCTCCAGTAACTGCTGTATTACGCTATCTTGAGCAGACCTTGGCGAGAGCTCCCCCTAGTGGGTTGGATAATTCACACAACTGTGTACCCATGAAAAGATGTAACTTTCCTGCAGATATCTATTAAAGTATGTAAACAGGAGCCCAAGACACACTTCAAGCACTTTCAGACATTTAGTCTGGATAGATTACCACTTCTGTACAGAAATATATAAAACTCATACTTTAAATGGGGGGGGTCCCATTTATGTCTCTTCTTTACACTAGTGCCACACTAACACAGAAATTATTACCCGTTTTCTGTAATTCATTTCTCCATTTCTAGCTATTGTCTGTCTCTCAAGTATTATGTAAATACATATGCATATTTTATACAGCTGTACAGTAAATAATGCAAAAATCTGTGCGCAAATCTTGTGTTCCAGATTTATACCACATTATTGTTATTACTATTTATTTGTTATTTTCTGTTCACATGTCATATATGCAGGTATGTACTGTATGTACCAAGAGCTCCTGAAAAACCACAAATGCCTTGTGTTTGCACACACTTGGTGAATAAAGCTCATTCTGATTCAATGCTTTATTTATCTATAACAAATAAACAAATAACAAATTCAAAAATTCCATGGTACACAAAAACATTACATTCAATTCACAATTTCTATAAATACTTTAAAAGGAGGCATGGAATTACTTTTTTTCTGTACACTTTAATTGTTAACATGTGTCCAAATGTCTAGAATTCATAAATAACATGTTGTTTGCATTAACTCATCTACTAATTAACCAATTTTAAACATTCAGGATGAACAAATTACCCCCCCACCACCACCACCACCACCACCACCACACACACCACACCACACACCGACCCATGCCATACAAATATTTGTACTTTAAGCTTGATGCGAATAATTCATTGCCACAGATTCTGACAATTTGTGGCGAACTCTGACAGCCCTTTTTCTAAAATCTAAAGAAGATAGTATTGAAAACCACATCAGTCTGTGTGTGACAACCTATGCTGCAAAAAAATTATTCCCTTTTGTTATTTTCAGCAGCTCAGCCCTCATTTCAGCTGTTGTGGGGAGAAAGTTGATGGAGGTGATGTTGTAATTTTGCACTACTGCTGCCTAGTGTTTGCATGGTGCCCCACTATGGCCAACTGGACATGTGCAGAGCTCCAACTCCATATCCACTGTATAGGTGTGCCCTGATGTGGAGGATCTCACCTGAAATTTCTTCTCTCCAACCTATCAGTGACATGAAGACAAAAAATACCTTGTTTCTCAATTCTAATATATTAATATATTAAGTTTCTACAATGTATAAATATATTGTAGAAACTTAATTTCCTGTAAAGCGCTTTGCAACGATTGTATCGTAAAAAGCGCTATACAAATAAACTTGAATTGAATTTAATTCTAAGAATGCACAGAACAGACTTGCATTCTTGCGTAGACCACCCTTGCCAGACAAGAATGAACTCGGAAGGACACTAGGACACAGAACGCATCTTTGTGAGAATCGAGATGCACAGTGATCTTGTTGCTCAACTAACAATCCCAGCACATTTTAAGTAGAGGGACAGCCCAACAAATTACAACATATTACTTCACAGATGTTATAACCTATTACAACATTTGGTTCCATTATTGTTTGTATTATTTTAGATATTTTTATTTTACTGCATTTGTGAAAATGAGTATACATATTTAATGTAACTAATGCTTTGTCAATGTTAAGATTCTTTTTAATTTACCAATAAAAATTACTGCAGGCTTTCTCTAAGTCTCTATCACTTTATTAAATGTGTAAACAAATATTTGCTTTTTACATTGAATTTTCATGTGTCCTCTGTACTTGTGTTCTTATTGGAGTTGAACTTTGACGGTTGATGATGACAGTATGAAAACACAAGACTGCAAGATGGCTTAAAACGCATATTGAGAAACAGCTGTTTGCAAAAAGAACCAACAACTTTATAATGATTCATATTTAAAAATTATATTTTACCTGAGAAATATCAGATGCTTTGATATTACTTTCTGTAGCAAGGAATCTTGACCAGTGGAATGCCTCCCAATTCACAATATTAAGTTTTTTTCCCTGTATTTTTTATTAAATTAAACGCAGGCTTGATTAGCAGAAGAGACTTCTTTAAAAATCATTACAAATCTTACTGATCCAAAACTTTTGAATGGCTGTGTGTGTGTGTGTGTGTGTGTGTGTGTGTGTGTGTGTGAGAGAGAGAGTGAGAGTGTGTGTGTGTGTGTGTGTGTGTGTGTGTGTGTGTGTGTGTGTGTGTGTGTGTAGGCCATGTATGTATGTACATATTATGTGTTACATAAAATTAAATGACTTCTATTTGTTTGTTTTTTTACCTTCAGATGTAACGTTACAGCTTGGTCCTCACCACAGCCTTAGCAAGAGTACTCTCCTGAGGGCGATCGAAATTAATAAGATAAAGATGAATGTTAAAAGTTCAAATGAAAACTATGATTATAATAAAAAAACACACACATTGAAATCTACTAGTACTTCTAATGATAAAATGTAATTAAAAAGAACTGTTTACCGTTTGTCAGCGACGGATCCATCAACGACCTTGATTGATGTCTAAACTCTGCTCAGGTGACAACAGGGTTGACCAATAAAATCGAGCCAGAGACGTGAGTCATAGCTGTGGGGTGGGGTTTTCTCGTAGGGGGCGTGGTTTGCGCTTAACTGGTTTGGGAAAAAAAATCATGCGTTTTGTCCTGATGCTGGCTCAATACAAACGGCTAGAAATGTTGTTTCTGTAAACAGAGAAATACAGTTTTTGAATCAGGTCAGTAAACCTGTAATATTCTGATCCTGACAGTCGTGACTAAGTGTTGAAGCAAGCAGTAATGTCTGGAGGAGTATCATCTGAACTGAGATCTGCTGCTGTGAAGATGGTGTTTGTTAAAGAGGAGAACACCAGTGAACCAGAAACCTGCAGAATAAAACACGAGGAACCAGAACCCGAACCAGAACCGAGGATAATAAAGCATGAGGAACCAGAACCGAGGATAATAAAACACGAGGAACCAGAACCCGAACCAGAACCGAGGATAATAAAGCACGAGGAACCAGAACCGAGGATAATAAAACACGAGGAACCAGAACCTAGGATAATAAAGCACGAGGAACCAGAACCGAGGATAATAAAACACGAGGAACCAGAACCCGAACCAGAACCGAGGATAATAAAGCACGAGGAACCAGAACCGAGGATAATAAAGCACGAGGAACCAGAACCGTGGATAATAAAACACGAGGAACCAGAACCGAGGATAATAAAGCACGAGGAACCAGAACCGAGGATAATAAAACACGAGGAACCAGAACCCGAACCAGAACCGAGGATAATAAAGCACGAGGAACCAGAACCGAGGATAATAAAGCACGAGGAACCAGAACCGAGGATAATAAAACACGAGGATCATGGAGGTTGGTCTTTATTCTTCATTAATAATGATTGTTGTACATTAGGTTTACAATAATTTAACAGGGTGCCTGCAGATCCGTAAAAGCTTACATTCCACCTATTTATCATTAAAATGTCTTAAATCCACATTTTAAAGGTCTTAAAAATGCGATGGAACTGGCAACGAGAACTTTATTTTATTTTCTCTCGTTGCTTTTTTAAGTCATAAAACTGTTACGTGTGAGACAGATTCAGTTTGTTTTTACATTAGTGTGATCGCAAACATTTTGTGGGCACCTATTTTCTTGCTGTTTTCCGCCTAAAAATAATTAAGTATTTTTGCATAAAAGTCAATGGAGTCATGCTTAAATTTCATGTATATGAATGAAATGCACACTGATTCTCATTAAAGCTACAAAATATATTCAGTCATGAGCAGTGAGAGATTTTCTCTTTGTCTTCTGTTGTTTGATTCATACTAAGCACACAGAAGGAAACAGGTTTATTTAGTTGCTGTAACTTTAAGTGCTTCAATATTTTGTTACACAAACTTTCTGAACTGTTTGGTCCACGAAACTGACTGTGTTTACATGAATACTCACCAAGACAGGAATTTTGACATAATTTTGGGTAGGACCGCACAATATATAACAATTTTAAATGTACATATTGCAGTATGCCTATTGCAACAGCTTGCAATAACTGCATGACTTTAATACTTCAAAAGATTACAAAAAGTCCAAAAAAGATTTAGGTCGACACATACAGCAGAGAGCAGACTACATTGGATCCGACAGTAATGACGCAACACAGAAGTGTGAGTAACTGTTTTCATTACGTGGTCACTATTGCTTTGTCTGTTATTACAGATCGTTTGATAGAGTATTTATGCGTTTTTAATCTAAATCACTGCAGAGTCTGTGAATGACGTATACTGTCACACATACACAACTCTTAGCCAATCATAGCAGTGGGCGTTTACTTCCGAGTCTACAATCCTCCACACCAGAGCGCTCTGATGAGGGGGTTAAAAACAGGACAGAAAATAGCCTATTACTTCTAAATTATGATGTTTTTTGATGTAAAAATCTTGATAACATTGTAAGTGGACCTCAGAGAACAGTAAAAAATAAAACAAAAACAAAACAAAGGCAGTTCATGACCCTTTTAAGCATTATAGTATTGAATATTGGATTATTAATGAGTTATCTCATGTTGCATTTTTCATCATTATCGTGCAGCCATACCTATAATTGCACTCTTACAAACTACTAACTCAAACTTTCAGGAAAGATGTTTTTAGATGAAAACTGACAATGAAGTCGAGGGACGTGGAGTGAATGAAAGGTCCTCGTGTCGGGACTCGAACACGTGTTGACCTGAAGCGCAACGGCGCTGTATGACGGCACGTTGCCCACAAGGCTATCGGTGCTGACACAGTTTATTTTTTTGCAATAATCCAAAAGACTATTGGGTCATTCTGTGTCAACTCAACCAGAGGTATTTTTTTTTTCTGAAGAAAGATAAATTAAAGTATATTTATTGAATAATCCACATTTTTCTAGGGGGGTGAAAATGGCAATTTTCACCTAAGATTTTGGAGCCAAATTACAGGAGAGTAAAAATGACTTTAGAAAGCTGGCTGCATCTTTACATTATTTATATTTATATTATGGTTTTAGCAATTTTAGTTCCATTATAGGCCAACAGTGACGGTTCAAAAATGTTTGTTCCTCAGTTCCTCACGTTGTTGGTTTGTTGCAGTTCAGCATAGCAAACTTTGGTTGATATGAGTTGTTTTTTTTGTTTTCTTTTTTCAATTTCTGTACCTGAAAACTACTGTTAATACCAACCTGAAAAGCACTGTTTATTTTATTTGTTTGTTTGCTTTGTATTTATTTGTGCTACTGATATTTATATTTATATATTTATTTATACTTGTTTGACAATAGCCCTTTTTTTTCTCTGTACATAGCACATACCGGACCCTACCTGTTATGGAGCTGACGAGACGTGAGACAGGCGGATCCATCTGCAAGCTTTTATTATAATACATGGTCAATACAGGCAGGGTCGGACAGTAGCAAACAGGTATGGCATGGGCAAGACACAAGAATAATCCAAGGGCAAGCGAGGGTCGGCGATCGGCGAACTATATCCAGAGGGCTAGGCGGAGAGAATAAACCAGGAACACGGGCAGGAATCAGAACACAGGAAATCAAACTAGGGATACTGGGAAAACGCTTTGTAAGTAGCTGGGCTAACAATACTCGGCAGAGTGTAAGAGAAAGTCCAGAGTAAATATAGTGTGTGTGTGTGTGTGTGTGTGATTGGATGATGGTGATTGAGAGATGGTGAACAGGTGCAAGCGTGATTATAGTGAACAGCTGTGTGGGTGCAGTGAATGATGGGAAATGTAGTCTAAGAGTGATCTGTAACTGTGTGAAAGTCCATGTGTTGGGAGAGTGACCTCTAGTGGTGAATGAAGGAAAGTTCATGGCCAGGATTCGTGACATAGCCCCCCCCCCAAGGAGCGGCTTCCAGACGCCCCTAAACAGTTCTAGGTGGGCGGTGGAGCGGAGGCGGAACAGGGGGAGGGACGGAGGGCCAGGTCCATGTGGAAGCCAGGGCGGAGAGGATGGAACTGGAGCCCCCCAGGGCGGAACAGATGGGACCAGAACCCGCCAGGGCGGAGCAGACGGACCCGGAGCCCACCAGGGCAGAGCAGACGGGCCCAGAGCCCCCCAGGGCGGAGCAGACGGGACCCGAACCCCCCAGGGCGGAGTAGATGGACCTGGGGCCCACCAGGGTAGGGCAGACGGGACCAGGACCCACCAGGGCGGAACAGACGGGACCAGAGACCACCGCAGGGAAGCAGACTGGGCAGGTAGCCCTGACAGAACCTGGAAGCAGAGGAGAACAAGGACAAACAACACAGGGAGAGCAGAGACAGACAACACTGGGAGAACAGAGACAGACAACACAGGGAGAGCCTTCCCGATCTCAGGGGCCGTGCCAGGGCAGGACAGGAAATCCCAGACGGCCTCCATGGCCGGGGCAGGACAGGGCGTGAGTTCATAGACAGCCTTCCTTGCCGTGACAGGACAGGTTGAGAGTTCATAGACGGCCTCCATGGCCGGGACAGGACAGGGTGAGAGTTCATAGACGGCCTCCATAGCCGTGACAGGACAGGATGAGAGCTCACTGACGGCCTTCTTAGCCGTGACAGGACAGGGTGAGAGCTCACAGACGGCCTCCATAGCCGTGATAGGACAGGGCGAGAGTTCACAGACGGCCTTCATAGCCGTGACAGGACAGGATGAGAGCTCACAGACGGCCTTCTTAGCCGTGACAGGACAGGGTGAGAGCTCACAGACGGCCTCCTTAGCCGTGACAGGACGGGGTGAGAGTTTACAGACGGCCTCCATAGCCGTGACAGGACAGGATGAGAGCTCACAGACAGCCTCCATAGCCGTGACAGGACGGGGTGAGAGTTTACAGGAGGATACCACCGACACCTCTGGAGGTTCTGCAGCTAACGCCGCCACCTCTGGAGGTTCTACGGTGGTAACCTGACCAGGTGAGAGTATATTGCTGGGCGCCACCACCTTGCCAGGGGCTGAGGCTCGCACCACCGCTTGGGGAGGTTCTGCAGCAGATGCCTTCTCCTGGGGCAGTACAGTGGTGGTGTATGTGGCCCAAATGCAACATAGTGCGATCCCTATCATGGGAAGCGCTTCAGACAGGGAAATCAGTTCAGAAACAGGAGGACCGAAGTGAGTGGATTTGGGGATACCAGCAGTGCGTACAGACACCAGCTGTGCATCCCTCACGCTGGATATCAACCGGAGAACTTGAAGGACTGACCTTGAGTCTCTGGGTGGGATAGGTGCTGGCTGAGGAGCTGAGACGTGAAGAGGTTCTGGCTGAGGAGCTGAGACGTGAAGAGGCTCTGACTGAGGAGCTGAGACGTGAAGAGGCTCTGGCTGAGAAGCTGAGACGTGAAGAGGTTCTGGCTGAGGAGCTGAGACGTGAAGAGGCTCTGACTGAGGAGCTGAGACGTGAAGAGGCTCTGACTGAGGAGCTGAGACGTGAAGAGGCTCTGGCTGAGGAGCTGAGACGTGAAGAGGCTCTGGCTGAGGAGCTGAGACGTGAAGAGGCTCTGGCTGAAGAGCTGTGACGTGGTCTGACTCTGGCTGGTCAGCTGTGACGTGGCGAGACTCTGGCTGGTCAGCTGTGACGTGGCGTGACTCTGGCTGGTCAGCTGTGACGTGGAGTGTCTCTGGCTGGTCAGCTGTGACGTGGCGTGACTCTGGCTGGTCAGCTGTGAATTGGGTGAGTTCATGATGATCCACAGTGGCTTGGTGTGACTCTGGCTGGAGAGCTGAGACGTGGTGTGACTCTGGCTGGAGAGCTGAGACGTGGTGTGACTCGTGACGATCAACTGTGGCTTGGCGTGACTCGTGACGATCAACTGTGGCTTGGCTTGACTCACGGAGATCACATGTGGCTTGGCTTGACACGTGATGATCAACTGTGGCTTGGCTTGACTCACAGAGATCACTGGTGGCTTGGCTTGACTTGTGATGATCAACTGTGCTTTGGTTGGACTTGTGACGATCAACTGTGGCTTGGCTTGACTTGTGATGATCAACTGTGCTTTGGCTTGACTTGTGACGATCAACTGTGGCTTGGCTTGACTCACGGAGATCACTGGTGGCTTGGCTTGACTTGTGATGATCAACTGTGCTTTGGTTGGACTTGTGACGATCAACTGTGGCTTGGCTTGACTTGTGATGATCAACTGTGCTTTGGCTTGACTTGTGACGATCAACTGTGGCTTGGCTTGACTCACGGAGATCACTGGTGGCTTGGCTTGACTTGTGACGATCAACTGTAGCTTGACTTGACCTTTTAACATAGGCTGTGACTTGACTTGGTTCTTCAACATCAGCGGTGACCTGACTTGACTCTTTAACATCAGCGGTGACTTGACTTGACTCCTTAACATCAGCGGTGACTTGACTTGACTCTTTAATATCAGCGGTGACTTGACTTGACTCCTTAACATCAGCTGGAAACTGACCTGGCTTGTGATTGGCCGCAATGACACTACGGGGTGTTGTTGTTGCCGCCATTTTGTGAGCGTGATCTAGCGTGGCTGTGTCCACACAATTGGGTGCGGTGTCTCGTTCCTCCGCGACCCCCACAGTGAACGAAGAGCCAACACATAGCAAAGCATAGTCCAGGAACTGACTGAGAGATGAACGGGGACCCTCACGGATTAGCTGAGACTTCAGCGGTTGATTAATGCCCTCACAAAAGAAGTCTATGAGTACACAGTCCGGCAGATCAGAGAAATGGGCGAGGTCTAAATAGTCTTGTACATAGTCCTCGAGTGGTAGCGAGCCCTGCTCGAGGTGTAATAACATCCGTGCAATGTCCGTACCTGGCCAATATCCACATGAAAAGCCGCTGGATCCTTTTGTGGCCGAGTATTCTGTTATGGAGCTGACGAGACGTGAGACAGGCGGATCCATCTGCAAGCTTTTATTATAATACATGGTCAATACAGGCAGGGTCGGACAGTAGCAAACAGGTATGGCATGGGCAAGACACAAGAATAATCCAAGGGCAAGCGAGGGTCGGCGATCGGCGAACTATATCCAGAGGGCTAGGCGGAGAGAATAAACCAGGAACACGGGCAGGAATCAGAACACAGGAAATCAAACTAGGGATACTGGGAAAACGCTTTGTAAGTAGCTGGGCTAACAATACTCGGCAGAGTGTAAGAGAAAGTCCAGAGTAAATATAGTGTGTGTGTGTGTGTGTGTGTGATTGGATGATGGTGATTGAGAGATGGTGAACAGGTGCAAGCGTGATTATAGTGAACAGCTGTGTGGGTGCAGTGAATGATGGGAAATGTAGTCTAAGAGTGATCTGTAACCGTGTGAAAGTCCATGTGTTGGGAGAGTGACCTCTAGTGGTGAATGAAGGAAAGTTCATGGCCAGGATTCGTGACATAGCCCCCCCCCCCAAGGAGCGGCTTCCAGACGCCCCTAAACAGTTCTAGGTGGGCGGTGGAGCGGAGGCGGAACAGGGGGAGGGACGGAGGGCCAGGTCCATGTGGAAGCCAGGGCGGAGAGGATGGAACTGGAGCCCCCCAGGGCGGAACAGATGGGACCAGAACCCGCCAGGGCGGAGCAGACGGACCCGGAGCCCACCAGGGCAGAGCAGACGGGCCCAGAGCCCCCCAGGGCGGAGCAGACGGGACCAGAGCCCCCCAAGACGGGACCAGAGCCCCCCAGGGCGGAGCAGACGGGACCAGAGCCCCCCAGGGCGGAGCAGACGGGACCCCGAACCCCCCAGGGCAGAGTAGATGGACCTGGGGCCCACCAGGGTAGGGCAGACGGGACCAGGACCCACCAGGTTTCACGAATAATCAAAATAAAACTGAAGTTGTGATGTGGCTTATATAATTAAATATTGCTGCATGTTTCAGAATGAATCCCAAAACTGTGTTCATCTACACCAGGGGTCATCAAACTTGATCCTGGAGGGCCGGTGTCCTGCAGAGTTTAGCTCCAACTTGCCTTAAAACACCTGCCTGGAAGTTTCAAGTATACCAAGTAAGACCTTGATTAGCTGCTTCAGGTGTGTTGAATGTTGTGTTGGAGCTAAACTCTGCAGGGACACTGGCCCTCCAGGACCGAACTTGGTGACCCATGATCTACACACATCTAGCTTATGATACAGTGTTTTCTGTACTACATAAGCTTTACCTCTTTAAGTGCTGTAATAACAGGCTTCTAAAACCTGTTGTCAGCAACAGAGAAGCTAAGACGGTGGTCTCAAACCTAGTTCCTGGAAGGACATTGTCCTGCAGGGTTCAGCTACAACTCTAATTAAAAGGTGTGTTCACGCAATGTCGTAATTGTGATTTCAGCATGTTAAAAGTGTTTATGTCCTCAGAGTTCATAATTGCAGCTTGTAAAATGAGTTTTCTGAGAGCTCCTGCTTGTATCATGTGACCACTGTACCACCTGACCTTTGTAGATCCATTTAGCCATTGATAGTGGTGCCATAGAAATTAATATTTCTCTTTCTGAGGATGTAAACAGTACCGAATAGAATATCGCATGTTGACATCTCGAGCCTACGATAATTGCAAGATGGCTTGAATGCAGCAAAACACACCTGATCCAGTTAATCAAGGTCTTCAGTATTACTGTAAACTTAGACCTAAACTCTGCAGGACAGTTTCCCTCCAGGAGTTTTTTTTTTTCTACACTGAAATATTACCATCAGATTTTTTTTGCATTTGGATTCCCTATCTTAATAGAAAATCCAGTACTCACACACTGTCTGAGAAGTGCTTGTACACTTTGGGTTTGTCCGACAGGATGAGTACTGCATTGAGTTCTTTGTCAAGGCTTATTACACTTTACTTCAGTTCAGATATGTATTCTCATCCATGCATTGTTTTTAAATTGCTCTAACATGTCAATAGCTTTTAGTAGTATTGTGCTGCATTGAATATATTTACATACCACTATAAAAACAATACAGCAATAAAATCTTTGAGTAGACACTCATATTGTCACCACAATATATATTTTCATACCACCCAACCCTAAAATAACTTGAATGTGTCAATCTTTATCAGGATCCGGTGACAACTAGGGGGTGTCGACAAACTTCCAATGAGGACCATTAGACCACTTGAGAAGAATTACCTCATATGACCAAGCTCTAATGTTGTAAAGCAGATTTTGAGCTGATCTCCTTCATTCTCCTTCATTCACCACAACCCCTGGGTGCACCAGCTGTGGAAATTACGGGCCAAACTTTGGGTGAGGATCTTTCTCCACTTTCCACCACCAAACCTCTTCCTACATGTAAACAGTTGTTTAGCGCACTGTCTATATTTTAATTTATTTATTTATTTATTTATTTTATTTTTTTAGGTAGTAACCATTGATTATTTTAACAATCAAATAATGTTTTAGATTAATCGGATAAAATGACACATTTTCTATAAACTTATTTTATAATTCTAAATTCTAAAATAAAGTTTGTCCAGAGTTGAAAAGCAGAAGACAGTTTAACCCAATTCATTATAAAATAAATAAATAAAGAGAAGTAGAGAGAAACAAAAGGACAAACTGTTATGACTCATAGGTAGGCTATGTTCACACTGTCACTGTTTGGGAGTAACATCTGCATTTACTTACAGATGTGAGTCTCAATGTTCTCTACACACAACTGCTTACAATAGTGTTTCAGATGCTGTCTGTATGCACAAGTAACTGAAGTCAAGCAGTATTCTATTTGTGATTATTACCTCTAACTATAGCAACGGTGAGTAAAGTATTATCAAAGATGGCGACAGCTGTACTACTAAAATCTTATCACAATTGGCACAACAAGAGTCCAGTCAAGGCCTGACTTCATCTGTTAAATCTGAACCAGCAGCATCTTTTATAACTGGAGTAGATAGGATTATTTGAGTCAAACAGTTCACTAAACTTGAAAGGAGCAGAGAAAGTGCTTCAATAAACAAATATTGTTTGTGGTTTGCCCTGTCAGATGCTTCGACAGATGCGTGTGGACTTGAGTCATGTTTCTCCAGTGCATAACTTACATTTGATGGTTGTGTCCTTGTCTACATTTGGACATAATTGAATAGAATAGGAGTGTAATAATTCTGACTAAAATTGACATTTTTCTAAAATATTTACTTTAAATGTAGGTTTAATATTCTACATGTTGTATTTATGAGAGCAGTAACTGTAAAGGGGCTATACATGTAATTACTACAGTTGTTACATGTAAAACAATTGCTTGGCAGCTATGTTAATTTACTATATACAGAATATACGTGTATATACACGTGAATACGTGTTCCCCATACCAGTTAACCAGTCTGTGTTTTGGTTTTAGCATTTTGAATATGTTTTATGTTTTTTTTTGCGAATGTGTAGCACAACCTACATAAATACATTCACTATATTTGTTTTCTTTAACTTCAGTTTTCACGTTGTTTGGAGGACAAAATTGGGCAAGATGTAGAGGCCCACTGAAATTCTTAATCTTTAATTTTTAAGCAGGATTTGCTGATTGCTCATTACAGGATTAAGTCCCTTCCTTGTACCAGCATCAGTCTAGCAGTTGTAACAATCCTTCTTTAATGGTCGCATAAATTTTTTTATTCAGTTATGAGCTAAATGAGAGCCAAAATCTGTCTATTTCTGCATTCTGCTAGTCTTAGATCAGTTTGGGCACGCATGCACAGGGCAGCTTTGGGTTAGTTGCTCTGTGCTGTGTAATGTATGGTAGTCAGAACATTGTTCAGTTTTATTCATTACTGTCAGCTTTTACAGCAATACTGTTAAATGAGCGATTATCTCTATCAAACAATCAATCATGGACCTTAAAGGGATGGTTCACCCAAAAACTTTATTCAAATAAATTAATATTGTGATAATATTGTGACAATCATGTTCATCAGTCTGATTTCAGTGGCACAGCTTAGTGTAGTATCTAGTACAGAGTTTGTTGACAGTATTGTGTGCATGTTGCTGCATTGTACATGGTGTTATGGTATTATTGTTTACACTTTAAGTAACTTGTACATTATTTCCTTATAAAATGCTCTAACATATTTTTCCTTTTTTTTCTCCACCAGACGCACTAGGAAATGGTTCATCCTAAGATGCACAGATCTACCTATGGCCCACCATCATTCCCACATCCATCTTGCAACAATGTTTCATTAAGTGCAGTCTATAACCAGTGTCTGCCATGCACGGTCTGCTTCTTGCAGATGTTATGGATTATTCTATTAGAGCTCTTTATATTCTTTATTTGAGACTGTTATTATGTAGAGACTGTTATGTTGTGAATAAAGTCAACTGACCTCGATGCTTTCAGCAGTTAATACATTAAAGTGTGTCCTTAATGTTTTATTATTTAAAGATTGTTTTAAAGTTCATTACAGGCTCAGTGAATTTTCTTTCACTAGAAAATAAAGTGTACTGCAAACTGTCATAATCAAGTCTGGGACGTTTGTCAGTATCATTAATTCGGTGAGGCATCAAATCAAATGGACATTTGTATAGTGTTTCATCCAAAGGCTTCTTCCTCATTCAGTTAAACATCAAGGGTTTTCTTTGCCTTTGTCACCTTTAACTTTCTCATTGGAGAGCATTATTTGGAACAAAATATGAATGATATGTATTACACTATATTTCAATGCATGACATGGAGTCAAACAACCACCTGACACAAACCGTTCACCTTCATACAGACCGTGGTATAAATTGAGGTGTTACTCAAATTTTCAAGCTTGTAATGGTTTATAATTGAAATTAATTTATGCTTTCTGCAAGATGACAGACAAGGAATGTAAACCAATGATAAAGTAGGTATAATTACAGCTTGAAACGAGGGTAACTTCAAATAAGAAACTGGGCTGGCATTTTTTGAATGTATTCAAGCAAACAAAGGGAAATGGACAAACAAACAGATTTAAAGGCTGGTTGTGCATGATGGGTTTCAAAGAGTGTTCCTGTGTGAGTTTGTTGTTGTATTTGTATTTTAGTGTCTTTGGACGCGAGCGGTGCGATGCATGCAACAAAAGAGAAACCCCGTAATCACTATCGCCTGGATGCGGCGTGACTCCTCGTTCTATTTCTAGCATAATCCAAGCTCTTTGCAACAACGGTTGTGTCTGGTGTTACATTAAAAAACAGAGTTCTACTGATTCGTCTGCTTGCTCTGATCCGGCGCTGCGTGACAGCACGTACTTTCAAATGCTGAAGATTCATCATATAGACGTCGTATAGAGGTAAAGACGATGACTCATTAACAACAAAAAACGTTCGATCGAATGCGATGTTTACCAGATGCTTCGATCTTTCACAGATGTCTCCGCGACGTACGTGTGCTATCTGGGATGTCACTAGCAAATGTGTGATTGACAGAGATAATAACTGTAGCAACAGTCTGGAAAATCACTGCTATGAACAAGAACATGGATGCAATAGTTTAACCAAAACAGTGCTGTTTTTTTCTATTTTTAACACAAATAATATTAATGAGCAAATACTTACTGCATTTAAATGTAAGTTTCCTTTTTGTTGGAAACTCTTCCCACATTGATCACATGTGAAAGAAATGTTAAGTTGAGGTTCTTTGTATGCAACTGTTTTGAGTCTTTATTTTAGATTAAAAAAATAATAATAATTAAGTTGTATTTACAACACTGTTCAAGGACAGTTCAACGCAAATATTAGAGTGCACTGTGCAGCGCATTTTACGACTATTTCAACAATGCTGGCTTGCACAATTAAAAAAAATACAAATAAAATCCATAAGGTGTAAAATTAAAGTAAAGTCATTTAATTTCCAGTAAATCTTAAAAAACAAATAGTGAGAAATGTGAAGGGAAAATGCATAAAAACGAATCATGATGAAAAAAGACAATTGCTATAAAAATCATCCATCAGCATTGCTCCCTCAATGCCCTTCCTTTCCAAATTCGTGTCAGAATTAGAAAAGCTCTAGAAAAAGTACATAATCAATTCATTAGGGTTTTTGTTGTCCACACGTGATCACATGGAAAACATCAGAAATTCATGTTTTGTTTTGTTTTTTTCAGTAAGGTATGTGATAAACATTTTTGAACATTTGATGAAACTTTTTGAACTGAACTTAGCTGGACAATGCATCACTGAATTCAATAATGAAATGCCTTTAACTGAAAATTGAGTGTTTAATCTTGTCATTTTACATTATTGACACACTTTCCTATTCTGATATTGTGCAGTTGCTTTGACACAATTTGTATTGTTAAAAGCGCTATATAAATAAAGGTGACTTGACTTGACTTTTAACATCAAATGATTTGTAAAAGTGTAATATTTATTAAGTTTGTAGCCAAACATGCATCTCACTCTGATATTCTTCAAACACTAAATCAAGCGAGCATCAACACAATGACCTTCAGCATCTATAATATGAAATTAATAATAAACACCAGCCTCTTTGTTCTTTTTCTTCTCCTCAACGTCGCCTCCTTCCAGTGTGATCTGTGATTTTCTGCACTATGGTTGTTCTGGCAAAAACAAAATAGTTTCCAACAATGAATTATGCAAGGTAAATATTAAACATTTTAGATCATGTTGTGCTACGTAACGTGGTCCGTTGGATTTCTCAAAGACACAGCGAGACACATTATCTTTCTGAAATGATTTGCTCTGTTTTACGGACTGACTTTGTTTCTGTCAGGATTTGTTGGAGGGGCTTCGGTGGGGAAGAATTTTTTTTATGTCATTAATTAATTTTTTATTTATTTATTTTTTTTACTTTTGTTATAAATGTGCATTTTGGGTGTAATATGTCATTTTACAACTGGCTGTACATGAACTTCTGTGTAATATTAGCAACAAGTGTTACACCTCCAAAACATCAGCTCTCCTAGTGGTGTTATAAAGCTCACTACCTGGAATGTTAAAGGGTTGAAATTTCATTTAAAGCGTAATACGATTAGTAATCATCTAAAATGTCTAAACACTAACATAGCCATCCTCCTGGAAACTCATCTTAAACCTGTAGATCATCTTAAAATTTGAACTGGATGGGAAGCTGTATCATTCATCTTTTCCCAGTAATTCCAGAGGTTGCTATTCTTATTCATAGATCTGTGCCTTTTTCTGTTCTCATCTATATATATATATATATATATATATATATATAAAATCATATATATAAGGCAGAAATTAAGTGTTGAATCATTTACGGAATCCATGTATTAGATGTAGTTCAAACTCTTTCATTTCTAGATATTATTTTGCACAACATCCTTATGTATTTCACCAAGAATTTAACTCTGAACATCGTTGATATGTTTTATTATTTGCATGTAAATATGTCTGCACATTTCTGATTTTAGCGTGTGAATGGGACTTTTATTTTGGAGGGGAGATGTGACATCATAAGACTGTGCCACACTCCTGCTCTGTTGTGATTTGTCTGAAGAAAGGTTTGTGTTTTGAGTATTTGAACTGTTCCTAACTGTTCAGCACTTTATACTTCTAACGAGAACTCTTAAATGAATGTTTTATTACTGAATGCAACATTGTAATGCTTTGTATAACATTTTTGAACGTTTTTTTTTTTTGAGAAAAGTGAATCCGCACATGAGTAACACATTTAGTAATTTATTTTCTTTCTGTTAATTATTCTCATCTCATGTCCAAACTCACAGAAAATCATCCACATGACACAGTAAAGATGGCGTTTATTAAAGAGGAAAGTGAAGACATTAGGATTGCAGAAGTATTCAGCATCAAACATGAAGATACTGAGACACAAACAGGTTGGTTTCTTTCTCAAAGCTGAACTCACTCATTTGATTCATACTCGCAGTACAGCTCTACAGAAATGAATGATATTTCTGAATGAATTAATGAAGGTGTTCCCATAGCGTTTTCGGATGCAGCTCGAGTTCCTGAAGAGGAACAAGGACTCTGTATACTTAGTTCAAGTTTTTGAACTAACAAGCTGTACGTTTTTTTTCTTTTTTTAGGTATTGTGTCAGAAATGTGGGATATTCATATAGAATTTTATTATATTGTTAATGTAACCATTAAAGCTCATTTTACAATACAGATTGCTTTAGCAGCTCTAAACAATGTAATCAGTCCCTCCAGGATTTCGTGGGACTTTTTCAGATTTTTGCGGCCTAAAATGACTGATTTTGCTGCGGCTTTTCTCAAAATTTGTGGTGATATTTGCGGCATTTCTTATTGTTTTACAGTGAAAATATACCATGGACAACATTCTTCTAACATTGTTATAACTTTTGTGACTTCAAGAACCATCATAGGGCTCCAGACTAACATTTGAGGACACCAGTGCCATTAAGTTCTACAGAAGGTGTCACCAGCACCTGACAGTAAAGCACTCACCCTAATCACACATGTACATCTCAGAGATGTCTATTTGATGTCTGCATTTACATATGCAAGATGTATTTTTTAGGGTGTTTGCTCATCTGCAATACATCTCCAAGACATTTCCTGTCAGATGTCAAACAGACATTTATTAGAATGCATGTAAAGCTGCTTCTGAGACGTTTATCAGATTACAAGGCAGATGTTTCCCAGATCTTTAGCAGACGTCTTACATATTTACTTGTGCTGTCTGGGTAGTTGAGATGCAGATAAAATGAACTTTTATTACTGTCATTCATAATGTCTAAATATAATGTGATTAAAAAAAAATATATATATATATATATATATATAGGGAGTGGAAATGGCTAATAAGCCTACAAGCTGTAAGTCTCTGCAGCAATATAGTGGTAATTTAAGGTACTTTTTATTTTTAAATAAGTGTTTGCTTTACTACATTATGAAACTTAGTTTTATAAATGGAGGCAACCTATGAAAGATGAACAAATAATGTCATCACATTAAAAATAACTTTCAAATTTGGTAATACTAAAAGCTTTGAAGTGCTGGTAAAAGTTGTGTGAAGCATTTAAAAACACTGGAAAACATCAGACCATTTCTGCCACAAGTTGTTCCTGTAGTTATGTTAAATCCATGGTGAATGATGGAGATTTGTGTTTATTGAACAATGTTTTTCAAAACAGAACAAAATTTGTTCTGATATCCGTAGCTTTAACAGAATTCTGCGCCGAATTTCTCACAAGATTTGACCGATGTTATTGATTCTGCGTTAAATTCGACTACTTTCTTCACTGTATCTCCCAGCGCTGTGTATAACGTGATCGCGAGCAGCCCGTGGCTCCGGCCCAAGCAGATAAACAGTCTGCGCCGCGTAGCCCAAACGAGTAGCGTGGATTCATTCCGCTTCCAGTTCGTTTGTCCAATGTAGCTCTTGTAAATCGGTCATGATGAGAACACAAGGCTGTTCATTCCATTTTATAAACTGAGAAACAACCTTTCTTTAACTGAATGTGCATTGCGATGACATCACGGGACGCGTCTAAGCCCAAAATCTGCGTAATATTTGCGGCAATTTGCGAGCTCTTGTGAAAAATTGCAGAGTTTGCAATAAATTCAGCAATCGCAAAATCCTGGAGGGACTGTGTAATGACATGAAAAAATAGCCTAATAAATTCACAAAATGTTTTTTTTACACATTTATGTATATTATGGATACTTACACATGTGCTCTAGTGTAGTTATTTACCTGTAGTTGTTAATGACGATGGGTGCCATCAGATTTGTTTATGCTTTCATTTTTCATTCTTACTGTTAATTAGAAAGACAGACAACAGAAATACATAGAATGTGTGAACTAGCACTTATGTGAGTGCAGTGTTGCTGAATGAGACTTTTAAACTGATGTGCTCGACACTCTTACTTTTGGGTCGACACTCTTTTAATATAGTGATATAATGATTTACAGTGCCTCTTTGATTTCTTGTTGATTATGGCAAATCTGCTTCTTCCACACAGAAATTCAGCTGGAAAATTCCCATCAGTTTACAGATGCAGATGAGCATCAAATCATCAGTAAGAAATCTGTAAAGACTGAGTTTATTAAAGAGGACAGAGAAGAGATGAGAGATCCAGAACCCTGCAGAATCAAGCACACTGAAGATACTGAACAACAAACAGGTTAGTCTTTATTCTTGATTCTTCTTTAATATTAGCTGATGGTTCTAAAGTTTCAAGTAGTTTTAGATTTTGTTTGTTGTAATTGGAAAAATATTTAGAGATCTTCAGTAATATAACTAAATCAAATAATAAGGGACACTTTCTATGAACTGGGTAGATTTTTGCAACATAATTATTTATGTTAGATAACTGTGTTGTTGATCAAACATTTAAAAGTTCTTCCTACTGAAACATGGGATTTGTGCCTATTATGTTTTAAAAATGTGAAAATCAAGGTCAAGTTTCAGGGATGTATATATATTAAATTTAATAGATGTATTTATAAAACTGCATCACAATTATCTAAAATTTTGTATAGCAATTGTCTACTTTCCAGTGTTACATCAGGGTTCGATTTAAAGACCTGCACTCCCAACACAACAGGGTGTGCGCGGGACAACTCTTGATGGGCGAGTGCGGGTGCGGGCGGAAGAGACTTGTGTGTGTGCGGGATGCGGGAGAGTAAAATTATTTGCGGGACTCCCGCAAAATAGAAATGATCTAAACATAAAATGTCTAAAACATATAAATTGTTATTTATCTGTTGCACAAAAGCAAAAAGAACAAATAATATTAACATTAAAATGATTAACATGCGCAAGATAGGCAGAGTTTCTATTTATAACACGTGTTTAAAAGGTTGCGCAATGTAGCCAATCACAGACTCAGCTGTTGATTTCTGGAATGCAATGGCCAATCAGAGTTGACTCACCGCAGTGCTGAAATTGCGTGCTCACGAATCGTCTCATTTTAATACACGAAGTGTAGACATCGTGAAAGATTCATTGTGCATGTTCATTGTGTTATGAGATGTCAGCATTTAGTGATAATAAAGGAAGCTGCTTGCATTTTGCCATGCCTAACCATGCATGCAGCCCATGCTTGCTTTTCTGTTAAAAATAACAGTGGCTTGTGAATGTTGATGCTTAGCCTAAATAACAAATATTTTATCGGGAGCGTTTATGCTGGGATGTTGTGGAGCTTAGGAGATGTTACAGAACCATTTCATGTAAATTTCTTCGATGTACAGAAAAAAAAATCTATATAGATTATTTTTATGCGGGCTTTTGCGGGGGAGCGGGACCAGATAAGATATATTTCTGCGGGAGCGGGCGGACGTGAGACAGAATCTTGCGGGCGGAAGCGGGACGGAAAAATCCAGTTCAATTTTATGTATTTTCACAGTTTTTATGAGTTACTGACAAATGTACTGTTTTTACATTTATTTCAGAGTTGATTAAAAAAAATGAGGACAATGAAGAATTGAGTGAAGTTGAGGAAAAAAATCACTGTCAAAGCAAACAGAATGATTTAAATAAAAGAAGAGCCAATAAATATTTCACCTGCACTCAGTGTGGAAAGCATTTGACATCCAAATATAAATTTGATGTTCACATGAGAGTTCATACTGGAGAGAAGGTGTTCAAGTGTTCACACTGTGATAAGAGATTCAGTCAGTCAGGATCCCTGAAAAGACACGAGAGGATCCACACTGGAGAGAAACCATACAAGTGTTCACACTGTGACAAGAGATTCAATCATTCAGGAGACCTGAAAATACATGAGAGGATCCACACTGGAGAGAAACCGTACAAGTGTTCACACTGTGACAAGAGATTCAGTCAGTCAGGAGTCCTGAAAATACATGAGATGATTCACACTGGAGAGAAACCGTATACATGTGGTCAGTGTGCGAAGAGTTTCACAATAAAAGGAAACATTTTGGAGCATATAAAAGTTCATACTGGAGAGAAACCTTACAAGTGTTCACACTGTGACAAGAGATTCAGTCAGTCTGGATCCCTGAAAACACATGAGAGGATCCACACTGGAGAAAAACCTTACAAGTGTTCACACTGCAACAAGAGATTCAGTCAGTCAGGAGACCTAAAAAAACATGAGATGATTCACACTGGAGAGAAAGCTTACAAGTGTTCACACTGTGACAAGAGATTCAGTCAGTCAGGATCCCTGAAAATACATGAGAGGATCCACACTGGAGAGAAACCATACAAGTGTTCACACTGTGACAAGATATTCAATAATTCAGGATTTTTGAAAAGACATGAGAGGGTCCACACTGGAGAGAAACCGTACAAGTGTTCACACTGTAACAAGAGATTCAGTCAGTCAGGACCCCTGAAAACACATGAGAGGATCCACACTGGAGAGAAACCATTCAAGTGTTCACACTGTGACAAGATATTCAGTCAGTTAGGAAATCTGAAAACACATGAGAGGATTCACATTGGAGAGAAAGCTTACAAGTGTTCACACTGTGACAAGAGATTCAGTCAGTTAGGAAATCTGAAAACACATGAGAGGATTCACATTGGAGAGAAAGCTTACAAGTGTTCACACTGTGACAAGAGATTCAGTCAGTCAGGAGCTCTGAAAAGACACGAGAGGATCCACACTGGAGAGAAAACCGTAAAAGTGTTCACACTGCAACAAGAGATTCAGTCAGTCAGGAGACCTGAAAACACATGAGAGGATTCACACTGGAGAGAAACCGTATCACTGCACTGCATGTGGGAAGTGTTTCAACCAATCTTCCGCTCTACACAGTCATACAAAAAACATTCACAGTAAGTAGATCATCTACAGATCCAGCACGTTCAGATCTGACGCCGTGTCCTTGACAAATGTGACACAATAATGCATCAAACAATAAAATATAATCTAAATAAATCTGTCATAACAAGAGACATGACAAAGAAACATTATCTAAAGTTTTCACGGTGAATACAGTTCATCATCATAACCAGCAGATTTAACTGTGAGATTCAGATCAACTCAAAGATGGAGTTCCTCCCTAAAGAACAATGTCAAATAAATGTATTCTTGTTTTCATTTTGCTTCATGATATAAAATATATCAGTGTGCTTCCTTATGAGTTTCATGTTGTTCAATTGCCTTATAATGCTTATGTTCACTTGCAGTTTGCTTGCTCTTTCATGAAGGAAAGCAGAAATTTTTACAAACTGTTCTTGTTCAGGAAGCAGAAGAA
>CM041812.1:33568213-33628212 GCA_023376895.1 Aspiorhynchus laticeps
GGAAATATGAGAAGTGAACTATAAATGCCATTTGTGCAATACAAATAACGTTGCTAAAAATCATCCAATATCCTTATGTTTTAGAATAAATACCAAAATATCCATAAAAACAAGAGTTGATCTCATTCTTTTCCACTATTTTAAACAATTCAAATCAAATTACATTTATGCAGTTTTGCTGATAAGGTGAACATCTTTTGGGATGTTTATAGGCTAATTTAGTGGAAACAGGTAGGCATAGGTTACTTATCGCAGTGTAAATATAATTGTCTGATTCGGCGCATCACTGACAAAGTAGGCATATTTTAAAAAGGAAACACAAATCTTACTGCTGTCTTCAAGTTGTATCTTTCAAATACAGTGGTATTTTTCATAATGTTGTGGAGATGCCTTCACACGACATCAACACCTCTGTGCAGCTGCGGTTGTACAGTAAGCTATTTATCATTGGTCCTATTCAAACCAGACAATGGACCGTTCTACCACCAAATCCAGCAGTCCCCCATAATATCGGAGTAAGTGTGCATCATTGATCATTGTTCACGCTAAAAAAATATACATAACATGAGATCTGCAGTTTAATTTAAAGATGAACTATTGAGCTCCAACAGCACTCCTTGCTGTCATTAAAACATAGCAAGCCACAGAAGTGATCAAGCGCATCCACTACAAATATGTCTAAATTCATATAATTTTTGTTTAACTTCTTATTTGTAATGACTTTATGTCATTTCAGTGCTTATCTCCATTAATGAGAGTCGGGGGCGGTTCTAGACCTTTTTTAGGTGGGCTTCAGCCCCCCCTATTTGTCGTCTCAGCCCCAAGCAGCAACTTTCCGGGCTCTCTCTTGAAACCAACACGGAAGTGACTTAAACTGCAATTCATCAACTGGCCGCTAGAGACTGGCTCCAAAAGGGAGTCAATCCCATTGACCCCAAGTTAAAATGCCCAACTTTACAGCAGAAAAAAAATGTTGGCCTGGTACAAAAAGTGGTTTTGGTCAATATAGCAAATTTTGCCCTTCATGACAACTGTGAGGGGGTGAATTTCTTTTTTTATAACTCATCCGTTTAAATTATATTAAGCCTTAAAGTTCTGCATAATTAAGGGCGTGGCCAATTGAGTGACAGGTGGATTGCCACTGCTGTGAACACCGTCGTGCTAGGCAGGCGTGGTTTCAGCAACCAGCTCCACCCACGTCCCGCCTTTTTGCCCATTTTCAATTATCTGGGAGTGACGCGCAGCCAAGATGGCGACGGCCGGCTCCGTGCACTTTGAGCTTCAAAATGCTCTTCAGAAACCTACAGGTGACGTCACGGACACTACGTCCATGTTTTATTTAGTCTATGCTCAGCCCCCCTAAAACTACACCTACATTTCACTACTGATTATACCCTGTATGATTGTGTATGTGACAAATAAACAAGAACCTTGAACCAAGAACCTTGAACTATTATCAGCTGAATGATCAGGCCAGTGCTGCTTCCTGAAGAAAGTTTATCATTCTCGCTCGTTTATCGATCTCAATGTGTTACTCACGCACTGTGATAGATCGTGAATGTGCGCGCACACATTTGAATGAAGCGCACACGCACTGAGAGGCACTGCACGGACAGCACATCAGTACCGAATCGCAGCCTGGTCTCATGAAAGTGTGTTTCAACGGCACAATTTTCTGTTTGTATTTGGTGATACGCACCTTCCCCACAACCCTAAACCTAACCATTGTGTATCATATGCATGCCAAAGTCAGTTTTTGCGTATAAATAGTACACCAAAATAGAAACAGAAAATTGTGCCGTTGAAATGCACTTTCATGAGATCGGGTCATTCACTTTCGCATAGCAAATACACAAAATATTATGCCACAATAGCTGTCTTGATGAGTATCAAAGTAAACACAGTTGATTATGTCTTAAATAAACATAACAGTTTAGAAAATATTGGATGTGTGTCTAACGGATCCATGCATTTCTTATATTAGGCTAATGTTAATCAAACAACAAAAGAAAAACATGAGAATCACTCACTAAATTTAATAGGTAATTGTGCCTAATTACTTCATACAGTAACACAGTTTTCATAAGCACAGTAAAATACTGTTTATTTAAGTAATTTGTGTCCTTGTATCTAATGGTCTCTCTGAGGGCTAAGCCCCCCTAAAGATGAAATCCTAGAACCGCCCCTGATGAGAGTGGAGTATTTAATGTAAATGTGTATATCGAAATGAAGATCTTTGTTTACTGCATTACTTCTCTCACTTAAGGAAAAACAGTTTGTGCGCATGGTCTAGATCAGGGGTCATCAAACTTGATCCTGGAGGGCCGGTGTCCTGCAGAGTTTAGCTCCAACTTGCCTCAACACACCTGCCTGGAAGTTTCAAGTATACCTGTTAAGAGCTTGATTAGCTGCTTCAGGTGTGTTTGATTAGGGTTGGAGCTAAACTCTGCAGGACACCGGCCCTCCAGGACCGAACTTGGTGACCCCTGGTCTAGATTGTCCATACCTATTTACGCCAAGTTTATTTTTTTATAAATCCTGATATGTGCATGGAAAATTGCTTACACATATTTATATGCCAATTTGGGCGTACGCAACGTTTATAAATGAGGTGTAAATGGAAATGTGTCTCTCATTTACTTGTCATTTAATCGATTGAAACACTTCTTAATACCAGGTGTAGACAGGGCCTTGGTGTATTTATTCAATAGACCAAACTCATTTACTGCGTAATTCATTGTTTTAATCCAATTACTTTAATGTAGTTCAAACTTTATTGCCTCCTGCTAAATGTATCCTTTCTCAAACTTTATTTTCTCCATTGCCACAGCAACTGTCAGAGCCAACGAAGCTCCCCTCTGTCCAATGCTTACACAGTCAAATCTGTTCACGGTCATTTGTCAAGACTGCATAGACGGGTGAAATTGTGACACTGGGGTTAACTTGTATTTGTCTCTTTTTTTCACCTTAGACCCAATGGCACTGAAGAAGGAAAATCAAGAACTCAATGAAGAGCAAGAGAAAAATCAGTGTAAGATACATCATGATTTCATGACGGGTGAAAAACCCAGACAGACTGAAAAGATTTCCTCACGAAAAAGAGCTCAGAAGACCAAACCTAACAGTTCCAATCGAACACAAAAACAAAACCTTGAAATCCACAAGAGTGTTCACGCTGGAGAGATGTTTGTATGTAATCAGTGTAGAAAGAGTTTCATACGTAAAGGAGACCTTAAAAGCCACACGAGTCTTCACACTGGAGTGAGACCTTACAACTGTAAAGTGTGTGGGAAGAGTTTCTCATACAAAGGAAATCTTAACACTCACATGAGAATTCACACTGGAGAGAAGCCCTTTATATGTGATCAGTGTGGAAAGAGTTTCAGATTTAAACCAACTCTTAGTTACCACATGAATATTCACTCAAGGGAAAACTTTTTTATATATCATCAGTGTGGAAGGAGTTTTACAGACAGTAATCATCTTAAGATTCATGTAACGACTCACACTGGAGAGAAGCCCAACATGTGCCATCACTGTGGAAAGAGTTTCACAAAGCAATATCACTTTAAGAATCACATGAGTTCACTCTGGAGAGAAACCATTCACCTGCCATCATTGTGGAAAGAGTTTCTGATTTAAAGGAAACTTTAAGAGTCATATGAGGTGTCATGTGTAAAATGTATTCTGCCATCACACTTAGGCCGCATTTATATTGCATGGTTCAAGTGACCCAATTCCGATTTTTTCCTCCCATGTGGCACACAACCGTGTAAGCAGGAAAAAAAACACATGGATTCCGATATTCTCAGATCGGTTTCAGGCCTCATTCATATGTGGAAATAAATCAGATATGAATCGGATACGTGCATTTACGCCTGCCGTGTAAACAGACAGATCGGATATTCTCCTGTAAATGCGACTCCTACGTCATTGAAAAGTGAGTTTTTTTTAAAACATTTCGCGGTACAGACATACCTGTAACAAATGAAACCTCTCTAGTTGAGTAGCAGAGTATTAATTTTGTTTGTTTGTGTTAAATAAAAGGCGATCTGATGCTGAAATGTGTTTGAAATCACGCTGAGTGCTCGTTGCTGCTGTTGTCAGTGACGGCTTGTGCACAGACGAACGCTTCAGTCCCGTTTGTTCCATTGAAACCACAAAATAAAATGCACACAAACATGTCCTATTTGTAAAAATCACAAGTCATTAGGTTTTAATTACTAAAAAACACAGGTGGTAGACATTTTGAAGCATGGAACATCGTCCAGTATTATTTCATGCGAAGCTTTAAAGGGAGCAGCGTACATCACTGTCCTGAAGAATTAGGTTCTACCCTAAAATGTAATTTGTCATTATTTACTCACTCACATGATGTCCCAAACCTGTATTAATTTCTTTCATGTGCTGAACACAAAAGAAGATATTTTGAAGAATGTAGGTAACCAAACAGTTGCTGGTCCACTTGATTGTAGGATAAAAAAAATACTATGGAAGTCACTGTGGACCAGCAACTGTTTAAATAGCATTTATGTTCAGCAGAAGAAAGAAACTCAGGTTTAAAACTCATTTTGAGTGAGTAAATGATGGTATAACTATAAAACACTGACAGAATTGACAGACAGATGACAGAATTGTTATTCTTTAATGTTAAAACAACAAAACACAAAGAGAAAGAAATAACTAACTACTCTTGACTGAAAAAATTGTTACTTTAATAGGAATCGATCTATATAGTGATTTATTTTTATATTTGTTCACTCAATTTCTTGAATGCTCCTGCTAAATATGCCTGTTGTACCTGAAAATAAAACACTGTTTATTTTATTTGTATATTATGTGTATCTTTGTTATTATTTTTTATCTTCACCCACTTTGGCCTAAATATCCACCATTCTTTATTATATTCTGTTACCTTGAAAGGCTTTGTCTTTATAGGGAAATTAGTCTGGCCATACTGCTCAGACAAAATTGTAAAACTAGCATGACAAAGAATCGTGATAAAATCATGAAATGTTGATATATTTTTGCCATATCGCCCACCCCTACTTGGAACTGACTGGTTTTGTGACTGCACTTGCACAAACTACATTGAAATCATTTTCCAAAGTTTCATTTGAGTGGAAATATTGGCAAGTGTGTAAACAGCCATTAACGCTGAAGACGGACACAAAGAAAAGAAAATACTGTAGCAGCCTGAGCAAGCTCAACGTTCACTATGCGAAATATGGAAGGGAAATCCTAAATATTGAATTGGGAGTGGGGGGTTATATGAATGTATTTCTGAGGGGTTTTGAGAAAAGTTTAAATTACATTTTCTTATCTTGCCTCTGTATATTGCATGTATAAAAAACAAAGCACTGCAGCTTAAGGATCAGGTTCAATTGATGAAGATTTTTAATCATCAGGAAGGATGTTGCCAGCCCTTCCGCTCAATTGCCAGTTGTGTTGCTCCTTAATATTCAGTGGGTGCTCCTAAAAATTTTATGGTGCTCCTAACTTCTTGAAGTTGGGAGCACCAGTGCTACCAAGTAAAAAAGTTAATTTCGAGCCCTGTATTAAGTAAAGATAATGTTCCATGAAGATATTTAGTAAATTTCCTACCGTAAATATATCAAAACTTAATTTTTTGATTAGTAATATGCTTTGCTAAGAACTTCATTAAGACAACTTTAAGGCAATTTTCTCAATATTTAGATTTTTTTGCACCCTCAGATTCCAGATTTTCAAATAGTTGTATCTCGGCCAAATATTGTCCTATCATAACAAACCATACATCAATGGAAAGCTTACTTATTTCAAATGATGTATAAATGTCGACTTTCGAAAAATTGACACTTATGACTGGTTTTGTGGTCCAGGGTCACATATGATTTTTCATCATATCATTCAATGCTCTATTTTTTTTTTTTTTTTGGGTCGACAGCTTATAAAAACGTAGTTCTGGATTTTGTGGCTTGTTTACTGTACACTTTGCACACAAAATAAAATGAACAAAGCTGCTTTTGAAACAATACTATGAACGCATTTGGTTTTAATTACTAAAAAACACAGGTGGTAGATATTTTTAAGCATGTCACATCGTCTGAGTATTATTTCACTCGCAAGCTTTCAGCGGAGCTGCGTACATCACTGTCCTGAAGAATTTGTTCTAGGCTATATAATTATTTTGATGTATAGATGTAACTACTGCATTAAAAACGTGTCTATATGAATTCCATGTCAATAAATTAAACTCAATGTATTATTCAAATTGATTTGTGATGTCATATGCTATTTTTGGCTTCTTTCACCAAGTGTAAAATGCACACATCGGATACGGGTCACTTTTAAAAGAAATGTAAGCACATTGTCTAAAAATTTGAATATAGTCACAAAATCGGAATTGGTCATCAAGACCTGCAGTGTAAATGCAGCCTAAGTGATCAAGGGCTTAGGACATTTCAGTTCAACCCGTTCCATGAGTAGTGGGCACTCATGCAGCATAATCAATGACGTACATCCGCGTGAACGAGACGGAGGGAAGTTTGCGAGTGAAGGGCATAAAAAAATAACTGGAACGCAGCCCAGGTTTATAATGAAATGTCCACTAGATGTCAGTGTCAGACAGACACTCTGAGAAAACAAGTTAAAGAGAAGCAGAAACTGCATGCTACATCCTAATTTAGTAATTTCAATAATAAATATGGATGATTATCAGTGTGTCTTTTCTTACAAAGTTAAATGTGATATTTTCACACATTACATCAAAGTTTGGAGTGTGTGGTTACCTTCCATCTCCTCACAGTGTTTGTCCCTAAGCAAATATTTCTCATTTTGTGAGTGTATTGGTATGGAGCTGCTTTTTAACTGTTCAGAAGTGTCAGTTATGAAAACATACTAATCTGTCAGAAGTACAACAGAAGTGATGATAATGAATTAATGATTTAATTAAATTGATTAAATGAATAATAATGTGGTATCTAGACTATACCTGGAATAGATACTATCTGCAATTTAGTGATGGAAAGATTTGTCAAATCAATGAATGCAACATTAAGTAGCATTCAAACAGGTCATTTATGGAATACACTTTAGCCAAATCAAAAATATTTTCTTGCACATCTACGAGGTTTGTGACTCTTTGACACTAAAACATAATTTTTTCATCTAATAAGTCATTCATTACTGAAAGTACAACATGTTCCTCATATATATAATATATATATTCCACAAACTGTAAGGATTGCAGTAAAGTCTGTATAAATGGTACGTTATTTTTGATTTACAAAAATTGTGAGCCCAGATTGATAGTTTCCATTCCTGTTCCGCCACTGAATAAAAAAAAAAAAAGGTTATTGCGCTTTTTATCACAATTTGACTTTTTTTTCACAGAATAGTGAGATATAAAGTCAAATATGATTTATAAACTATTGAGTTAAAGTCTAGTTTGAGTGGGAAAAAAAGCTGTTTTCTAGATTGGAGTTTATATCACGCAATTATGAGAAAAAAATCAGTTTTTAGATAAAAAGTCGCAATAACCTTTTTTTTTTATTCAGTGGCGGAAACGGGTTTCCAACGTAAGTCTGTTCTGCTGTGTTAATGTTAAAATTGATTAAAAACTATTTTGAACAACATGACCAAGCTTCACAACAAATGTTAAGTCAATGTAATGTTCCATGAAGATTATTTAACAAATTTCCTACCGTAAATATAGTATAATAATCATTTTATGATTAGTAATATGCTTTGCTAAGAACATAAGATTTTTTGGAAACTTTAAAGGCAATTTACTCAATATCTTATAAATGTTTAATACTTCAAATTCAACTTCAAATAGTTGTATCTCGGCCAAATATTGTCCTATCATAACAAACTACAACAATGGAAAGTTACTAATTTTCAAATGTCTAGTCACTCTCGCAACCAAAGTTAAACTTATGACTGGTTTTGTGAAAAAGACACATATTGGCTTCCATCATAACATTCAATGCTCGATTGTTTTACATCGTTGGGTCGACAGCTTATAAAAACGTAGTTTCTGGATTTTGTGGCTTGTTTACTGTACACTTTGTCTCAGCAGCTTTTAGGCATTGTTCTGTTTTTGTTACAAGTCAGAAATGACAAGGAAGTGCAAGTCCGAACGCAATACAAAGTCAATGGAGAGCGTTGGTTAGGGCGTGGCCTAAATGGGCTCCGTCTCTATGTCAGTCTTGTCAGGGCTAAAATTAGCTAGCCTATATGCATTGGCTATAGCATTACACTCGCATAATAATAATAATGGCTACTTTGACAGAACACTGAAGTAGGCTATTATTGATAACAGCCAGGATATAGTCTTCCTTGAATCAGCCTAACACACCTGAAACAGTAGGAGATTGAATGACAGCTGTTGTCGAATTGGAGGTGTTCACCCAGCTTATTTTATGAATGGGAATTTAAGCTTAGCAATAGCATATAAAAACAACTAGAACAAAAGTTGCTAGGCAACAGATACATCTTCAACCGTGAGAAAACGTCGCAAAAGTAGAAATTATACACCGTCTATAATGTGAACGGTCAATTTGACCGCTTTGGCCATTCAAGGTAGAAAGACTCAAACTCTTTTGTGTTTTGGAATTTTAATATATTAACATTTGTAAGAAAGAAATATACATACATTTAAGAATAGTCAAGAAATTATAGTTATGTGGGTTTTATTTCTAGAAAGCTATTACATATTGCAAAATTTAAAAAGGTCAAAATGACTGCCTTGGTAGTTCTACTGTTAACACCGCCAAAGGTACAAGACATTAAGGAAATATGAGAAGTGAACTATAAATGCCATTTGTGCAATACAAATAACGTTGCTAAAAATCATCCAATATCCTTGTTATGTTTTAGAATAAATACCAAAATATCCATAAAAACAAGAGTTGATCTCATTCTTTTCCACTATTTTAAACAATTCAAATCAAATTACATTTATGCAGTTTTGCTGATAAGGTGAACATCTTTTGGGATGTTTATAGGCTAATTTAGTGGAAACAGGTAGGCATAGGTTACTTATCGCAGTGTAAATATAATTGTCTGATTCGGCGCATCTCTGACAAAGTAGGCATATTTTAAAAAGGAAACACAAATCTTACTGCTGTCTTCAAGTTGTATCCTTCAAATACAGTGGTATTTTTCATAATGTTGTGGAGATGCCTTCACACGACGTCAACACCTCTGTGCAGCTGCGGTTGTACAGTAAGCTATTTATCAATGGTCCTATTCAAACCAGACAATGGACCGTTCTACCACCAAATCCAGCAGTCCCCCATAATATCGAAGTAAGTGTGCATCATTGATCATTGTTCACGCTAAAAAAAAATTCATAACATGAGATCTGCAGTTTAATTTAAAGATGAACTATTGAGCACCTACAGCACTCCTTGCTGTCATTAAAACATAGCAAGCCACAGAAGTGATCAAGCGCATACACTACAAATATGTCTAAATTCATATAATTTAACAAGGAGAAAGTGTTGTAAATGATTTATAATGTTTATTGAGATAATAGTACAATGTTGACATTTCAATGATTTCTAAGTGATTAATAATATATTAACTTGTAACTATTAACCATTAAGGATCTGTTTGTTTATTTCATGATGCTATTTTTTAAAGATAACGTATGACAGATTTGTAAATCGTTAGTATATTACTTAATCATTTGTGAATGTATAGTAATGTTTTGTAAATGATTAGTTCATCATCATCTAATCACTTGTAAATGATTTATAACTCAATCTACAAAACATGGATAAAAATATTAACATATCACTTATTAATCATCTTATGAACTCATAGTCATGTTTTGTAAATGATTAGTTCATCATTAGCTAATTACTTGTAAATGACTTATAAATGAATTAACAAAACATACACAAATTATTAGCATATCACTTATTAATCGCTTATGAATGTTTTGTAAATGATTAGTTCATCATTAACTAATCACTTAAAAATGACTTACAACTGAACGTTATTATAAAGTGTTACCAAATGACATTATTTCAAATTTATTTTTCATATAAATAATACTTGATACCATCTAAATGTTCTTTTTGTTTTGTTTTCTGAATCTTTTTTATTTATTTTTTTTATCTAAATGCACCTGTCCCATGGTTGAGTCCTTACTGAAAAGAAGAAAACTTTTAATATGACATTTGCTCAAAGACAAATAAATCTAGTTTTGATAGAAATTGAAATTAGCATGGTTCCTGTGCCTCAGTGGTAGAGCATTGCGTTAGCAGCGCAAAAGGTTGTGGGTTCAATTCCCAGGGAACACACATAGTGATAAAAAATGTATAGCTTGAATGCACTGTAAGTCGCTTTGGATAAAAGCGTCTGCTAAGTGTATAAGTAAGCATGGGAGATCGGTGCCAGTAGTCTTGTGGGCAGTGCGCCGACATACAGTGTCGTTGTGCTACAGGTATCCCGAATTCGGATCCCAGCTCATGCACTTTTCCCGATCCCATTCTCTAATTTAAAATTTTGTAAATATCAGTATTTACAAAAATGGCCAAATCTTGAAATTACTGCATTAAATGTCTTTTAATTTTATACACTTCTCTTTTCATTTCTATAAAAAAATATTGTAATGTTTCAGGACAGACTTTTTGTAAGAGATGAAAACCATAAAAATTAATCATTTCAGAATTAAATCTTCACGACATGCAATTTTGTGTACAGTTTTATATGTATTACAGACTGTGATAGTTAAAATACAGTGAATTATTTTTTTAATTTAGGAGGGTCCAAAGTGGCCGTAGTTGCAGAAACACCCATTTATATTTTAAGAAAAAATATTCTAGAGGATAATGAAAGGCTACAATTACAACGCTGTATGTAATACTGAAAATGTATACTGAGGTTCCGGGTGTGTGATTTCTCAATTTCTGATCGTTAATGATTGAAATGTCTGATCTGACTCTGAAGAGAGATGTAACTGTTCAGAGCAGTATCATGCTACAGTGCACATGCTGTTAGTTGCAGTTCTGGTGCTCCTGTCCCAGCAGGACGAACATTCAGATGTTGTGTCTCATGATCGTGTTTAGCAATGCAGTGGTAGGGTTACGCTCCCGTTTTTTTGCTGTTATTCTCCATCATGAAAGGTTATCATCTGTGTCATTTAATATTAATCCAGCAACACAAGACAGAAAATCACTCGCTGCTTTTGAATTGTTAGTAGTTTTAATAACAATCACTGTTTAATTTGTACATTTGAATTCTATGTGCTTTAAAATAGCGACAATACTCACACAACGACAATCATTTTAAATGGAAAAAAGGCAAAAAAAAACTATTACAACAAAAAGAAAGATTGTAAAAACATTAAACTATTTATAACAATGTTTTATAATGTATATCGGTGTCACTGATTAAAGTGTTAGTCATTTACTCACCCTCATGTTGTTCCAAACCTGTATGAATTCTTTGTTCTGGTGAACACAAAGGAAGATATTTTAAACAATGTTTGTAACCAAGCAGTTCCATGGTATTTTTTCCCTACTATGGAAATCGGTGGTGCCCAAAACTGCACCATTTTGGGGGTACTAAGTCAATTATTTCATATTTATATGATGTGATGCTCTTTTTATGTACATTGTTACATATAATGCTCTTACCTGGTTTCTTTTCTTCACCCAATACCTTAGGACAGACCAGCCTGTGATCTCTTAAGACACCCAAATCCACCCCTGGTCCCCGATCATTCCCACACCTGTCTCACCACAGTCCATCACCAGTGTCTGTCATGCACAGTCTGCACCCTGCCTACTGCCAATGTTATTATTATGGATTATATATATTATTCCTGTTCTGTTAGAGATATGCCATTCACAACATAATTATTACACAATATCAAGCTCAAATAATTGTCTTGCTTAACAGTTTCCCTGATTTGATACTGTTCACAATGGTCTCTCCTACCTTTGTGCATTGTTGTTAACATATGTCCTGAATATTTGTATTATTTGATTATGCCTTAAGCTTCTTATTTAAAAGCAAATTCACTAAATCTTTCCCTAGAAGAGAATAGGTGTGTTTGATTTGAAGCGGTGATGCACAGACCGATTGAAGTACTGCGAGAGCATGACAGTTTCTTATGCTTTTGAATCGCTCTCGTGATACTTTGATGTCATACTTCAATCGGCCTGGCAGTGCCACTTTAAGTCAAACTGATTGCTGCCTCAGCCCACTCCTGACAGCAAAATGGATATGTTTGCATGTCTTTCTAACATTTACAGATGAAAAATATACCTGTGACATTTCAGTTATGCACTGAGGAAAACACAACGTCTCAAATGCATTAAACAGCACAGATATATTCGCTGTTTGCCATGGTGGATCGATTTGATCCATGATAGACATTAAGGGTTGCTTAAGAATAAGCATGCACAAATTAGTGAGATTGTGTGAATTTAATTTGTCGTTTATGGAACTGCTTTAGCCCCAATTGATTTGTTAGGTTATTTCAAGTCAGGTTTTGGACTTTAATCCCCGCTTTTCCTCAGGTCTCCGCAGTGTTGTGATGCGTCATATTCACGTAGCAGTGGTGATGAGAGAACACGCTTGAGAAACAGTTTAGAGAGGAGAAATCAGTCACATTATTAGTCACTTTCTAAATAATAAAATTATAGTGCATCCACTAGTAATTATATATAAATAAATCGTTTTTTACCGATGCAAGTATGTTAGAAACGATGCATCGCGATATAAATGCCAACTTGTTGCTGATGCACACTTTTTAAACCGATGCATCGCATCGTTAACTTGTCATGCCGATGCACCGAGCGAATTGGGGAATCTTCCCATCCCTATTACTTATATTAGCGCTTTATCATTATATCATACAACTATATATATATATATTAGTGCTGTCAATCGATTTTTTTTTTTTTACTAATTAATCGCATTTTTCTGAAATTAATCGCGATTAATCCCACCTAATATTAAAGTTTTTAAATATACTTTTATATAGCAATAATTTCACATTCAATCTTCAATTTAATGTACAAACAACAAAGACAGTATATTTTTTAATATTTGTTTAATGGCATCTTTTTTATGACTGAAGGTCAGTATCAATGATCCCAATACTACTGATTTCTCTATAAAATTGAGAAATCACTTGACATCAAGTGGGGGCATCACTTTTTACTATGAATGGACTACAAAGCATTAACCACGTTGCTGGGTACGAAAGGAATTGGACATGCTGGAATGAGAGTGGAGAGGTGTTCAGCCCAGCTGCTGTGTATTTCAAGCAGGTGTGTACCGCCCTGGAGCTCAGAACCCAGCTGCAAGATTGCTTATCAAGAATGCTCATACCAATAATGGTTGAGGACTTTCAGAAACCTGAAATGGTCACTGCAGTCATTCCAGGATCACCTACACTGTCCATGGAGGACTTCACATCAGCTTCTGAATCCTGTCCTGAGCTGAGTTTGCTTTGAACGCAAATACTGAAGGGATGGACACACCCAACAGGAAGGATGTTGAACCAGCTGTCATCATTCTTCTTAATCCTTGAGTTATCAGTGCATGATGGACTGATAATGTGAGGTGAGCACCGTTTCATTAAACCTGCTATAGCAAATTAGCTCAAAAGGGGAATATTTATAATGAATTATAACTGGTTATAATATTTATAACTGGTAAATATTTAGATTAGATCTTAGAATTAACTGTAGCAGAATCGATATTACAATTATTTGATCTGTCCGTCCACCAAGCAGACAATATAATTATCAATTCTAGGAAAGATTGTTTTCCTGGCCAAGGAACAATAGCCTTCCTACTTATACAGTACTAGCAGCAGTTTAGCATGTAGCAAGGAGCAGCATTCAGTGACTTCGAATCGTGAGCAGGACACAGAGACAATCAATTGTGAATATAAGGGATTTAATACATGGGACTATAGCTAACATGCAACTAAATTAAGCAAAACACATATATATACAGAATGAAGGAAAGTAAGGAAGAGAGAGAGACGAGCAAAAGAATGGCAGTGTTTCACATCAATTAACCACAAGATAATGAGAATCATCAGAGAATCAAAATTCACCTTAAAAGGGGGCGCAAACTTAAACACGCATCTCAATAGTTGTTAACGGTTACTTGCATTGGTTTTGTTGCTGAACAAGAGTCCTGATGCGGTAGACAAGGGGTTCTTGATAATTTCTTTAGGAGTGAGCTGAAGATTTTCCTCTGGTTCTTCTGAACATAGGAAAGTCCACAGCGAGTCCACAAAGTTACTTGAAGGTAAAACTGCCTGAAGGTTCAACTCAAGAGGAGAGTTTGGAGCATATCCGTCCCAAGAAGAAGAGTTTTTGAGCGACGATTAGTCTGAGTTTGGAACTTTTGATAGTTCATAGCTGCCTTTTGTGTGGAGTGGCCAATGAGAGGCATGATTTTTTTAGCGGGGGAAACTTTCTTTGTCTCCGTTTATGCTCCATTTGCATTTTTATTGCCAGTCTGGAGAGTTGGTGCAGTTTTACTTCAAAGCATAGTAAAAACTGTATGATGCATTTCACGATCACAAAGTGTACATTATTGTTCGAGGAGTAAAAAGAAGATAATTTTGATACCAAGAAAGAAACCTCTAGAAGATATTAAAGCAGCGATACACTCATACACTTGAATATAGGCGTTTAAAGTCTAACTAATACAAGTAAAGTGTTGTGACTAGGTTAATGTAATTGGGGAATATACATACAACACATGCATATACCAGATACATTTATAACTGCTTAATTATGGCCTAAATAAAGAAAATGTCTTTGTGTGTGTGTGATTGGTGCACACCATTGGTGCCTGGCACGGGGGTCATTCACTCCTCTTCTGAATGTGTTTGAAGTTTGATAGGGAGTTCAGAGAGGTGATCTGTTTAGCATCGTTTTGATAGTGGGAAAAACCATTGGTAATTTAGCACCCATATAAATGTAGACGGTGAGGCCAGGTCGGTAATTTATATGCAAATGTCAAAAGGCTAAAAGGGTCTCTTAAAACAAAGTGTAATCAATCATCAATGAGCCTACACAGATGCTACACTGCTTCCCTCAGTTCAGCTCATGAAATCCACTAACAACTGGTCAGGACAAAACCACCTGTGTGGATGAAGAATTTCATAAAGAAATGAATCAAAAGACAGCAGGAATTGAAAGGATAAAGTTAAGTATATACTTATGTAAAAAAGGAAAATGTGCATATTTCTGTTTTACTGTGACTTTATGTGTCACAGGATACAATACACAGGATTGTATTTCTAATGCCAGGTTCAAACTTCAAAATATTTTTGTTGATTATGATAGTCACTGTCAGATTGTTATTTTGACTTATAAAGGGGTCATCGGATGCCCATTTTTCACAAGTTAATATGATTCTTTAGGGTCTTAATGAAAAGCCTGTAACATACTTTGGTTAAAATTTCTCAATGGTAGTATAAAAAACACCATCTTTACACTGTCAAAATCAGCTCTGTTTTCAGCGAGCCATTCTAGTCCATGTTGCTTTAAATGCAAATGAGCTCTGCTGACCCCACCCCTCTCTTTCGTGGGGTGATGAGCAGACTGTAAACTTCAGCCGCGAAACTTGCTAACTATCACATATTAGGAAAGGCGATTTGCAAAGATTCATAAAAAACCCTTATACACACTTCTGTAGATTAAGCTGGATCACGAATGATTCACACGAAAATAGATGCATTTATGTAGATCAGGATTGGCACATTCCCTTCAAAAATAAAAATAACGTTAATCCTCTGCGTCTTCAGCGGCTCAGATGTCGGGAGTAAATGACGACTGCTATATTCATTATTACATCCAACAACAAAAAACATCAATCTCTTAATCTGAGCCATTCTTGTCTTCCCCTGCACCGGAGTCGACACAATAACGGATTGATGACAGCTCACTCAAGGCAGGTCTAAGGTAAGACGGCCTTGTCAATCAACTATCTTGGGAGCGGCCTGTGCAGAACTACGTTATTCTGACAGGAATCTTAGAACAGCCTGATTTGAAAAAGGGGATTTTTTTAAAAAAAAACACTGGGTGGATTTTTATCATTACAGGATAGATGTGTACACACACTTTTATGTTAAAACAACTTGTAAAGTGAATTTTGCATCCGATGACCCCTTTAAAAACAAACAAAAAAACATGTCAGACTACAAATAGCTACCTGACCCTTCATTGCTTGCCGTCTTAAACAATGTGCATGCTGTCTTCAAGAAGGAAGGACTATTGACTGACAAAAGGTACTGTGAGTGTAAACAAACAATGGCTACCTAATGGTGTTTTTTTACTCTGGAAATCTTGTCATCAGAAAAAGCCAAAAATGAACGAAAACCTGACAGTGAACTCATATCTGGCTTGCATGAAGAGGACAGTATGGACTAGGGGTTGAACGACTTATGATTTTTTAAAGTCGACTTTTTTGTGATGAAAGTCGAGTCGATGTCGACTAGTCGCTGTTGACGTCATTAATGAACAAATAAGTCTGGAGCTGTATCAAACACCTTGTGCACAGCTATGGCATATGACACAGCACTGTCCAAATGGCTATTGCTCCTATAACAGCATATTTTTATCAGTTCTTTCGACTTTGGGTCATTATATTTCTTAGGTTTCTGCTTGTTCTAAATCAGATACATAATCACACAATTTCTCTTTCTCTCACACCCCAAGGCAAGTTGGCCGGGGTGGGGGCACTGGTCTGCTCATTTCAAACAATTGGAAATACTCAACCCACTCTCCCCTAGGCAATCACAACTCATTTGAATCTCATGCGAATACTGTAACAGCTCCTATACAACTCCAGATTGTGGTAATCTACCATCCCCCTGGCCCCCTGGACAGTGCCACCATCTCCCTTACCGGTTACTTTCAGACGTAACCTACGCTCCCTTTCCCCCTCCCTTCTTTCCTCTGTAGTATCCTCCTCTCTTCCCCCACCTAACCATTTCTCATCTCTGGAAGTGAATGCAGCTACTGACACTTTATGCTCTACCTTAACCTCTTGTCTAGATGACATTTGTCCTCTCTCCTCCAGGCCAGCACGGGCTGCCCCTTTAAACCCCTGGTTATCCAACGTTCTTCGTGAGCATCGGACCAAACTCAGAGCGGCAGAGAGAAAATGGCGCAAATCAAACGATCCGTCGGACCTGAGTAGGTCAAGTCAAGTCAAGTCATCTTTATTTATATATCGCTTTTAACAATACAGATTGTGTCAAAGCACTTAACAGTATCAAATTGGAGGATAGAGTGTCAGTAATGTATAATAATAAGATTAAACACTCAATTTTCAGTTAAAGGCATTTCATTATTGAATTCAGAGATGTCATTGTCTAGCTCAGTATAGTTTAAATAGTATATGTGAAATCCAATTGACGATAATCGCTAGAAATTAAGTGTAGGTATCAGTCTTTGCTTTCATCTTTCTCTGCTGAAGTCCACACTGCCAAATCCTCACATTTCCACAATAAGATCAACAGCGCTCCAGACATGAGTAATCTTTTCAGAACATTTAATTCTCTCCTCTGTCCCCCTCCACCACCTCCCACCACTTCTATAACAGCTGACGACTTTGCCACTTTTTTCACAGACAAAACTAGAGCAATTTTCAAAACAAGACAAAACAAGTTTCAGGAGTGGCCATTCAACAGAGACTGCACTACTCTCAGTCACGGAAGCCCTGCGAGTCGCAAAGGCCGATTCCAAATCATCAGTCCTCATTCTGCTGGATCTTTCTGCTGCTTTTGACACTGTCAATCATCAGATCCTCCTGTCCACCCTCTCATCGCTGGGCATCACTGGGATTCCACTTCGCTGGTTTGAATCCTATCTCACCGGTAGATCTTTCAGGGTGGCCTGGGGAGGGGAGGTATCCAAAGCACATCAACTGGTCACTGGGGTTCCTCAGGGATCGGTTCTTGGACCCCTCCTCTTCTCCACATACACTACATCACTGGGTCCCATCATACAGGCACATGGCTTCTCCTATCATTGCTACACCGATGACACACAGCTCTCTTTTCAACCAGATGATCCAACGGTAGCTGCACGGATCTCAGGCTGCCTGGCAGACATCTCGGCATGGATGAAAGAACATCACCTACAGCTCAACCTGGCAAAGACTGAGCTTCTTGTCTTCCCTGCCACTCCGACACTACAGCATGACTTCTCGATTCAGCAAGGCACATCAATAATTACCCCATCAACTTCGGTCAGAAATCTTGGTTTAATCTTTGATGACCAGCTGACCTTCAAAGAGCACATTGCAAAGACTGCTCGATCTTGCAGGTTTGCGCTACACAACATCAGAAAGATCAGGCCCTTTCTGACAGAGCATGCTGCACAACTTCTTGACCAGGCCCTTGTCATTTCTAGGCTGTACTACTGCAATGCTCTTCTGGCTGGACTTCCATCAAACACAATCAAACCTCTACAAATGATTCAGAATGCAGCGGCACGACTGGTCTTCAACGAGCCCAAAAGAGCCCATGTTACACCTCTCTTCATCTCCTTGCACTGGCTACCAGTGGCAGCTCGCATCAAGTTCAAGACACTGATGCTTGCATACAGAACGACCACAGGCTCAGAACCATCCTACTTCCACTCACTATTACGAATCTACATCCCCTCCAGAAGTCTAAGATCTGCTAGTGAGCGACGCCTTGTGGTACCATCACAGAGAGTCTCAAAATCACTCTTCAGAACATTCTCGTTCACCGTTCCTGGCTGGTGGAATAATCTTCCCACCCCTGTCCGGAATGCTGGATCCCTGTCAATCTTCAAGCAACAACTGAAAACTCATCTCTTTCGGCACTACTTGACTTCACCCTAAACTAAAAAAAAAAAAAAAAAAAAAAAAAAAAAAAAAAAAAAAACTTAATCTTTCCCTTTATCTTTCTCTCCTTCCCTTGCTAGCTTGTACTTATTTGAACAATGACTGAGACTTGATGTTACGAGCACTTACTCTGTCTGATTGCCTCTTCAAGATGAATTGCTTTATGTATTCCCCAATTGTAAGTCGCTTTGGATAAAAGCGTCTGCCAAATGACTAAATGTAAATGTCTAAATGTAAATAATCGCACATGTCTTGTGGAGCTCTTTCAGAGTATGAATTAATTTGTAATTTTAACTGTTTGGAAAAGGAGCGTAAATGTGGATTTCTTATACTGTTTCACCCACTATAGGACCAGCGACTAGTCGACGTCAAGCAAAAAGCGTCATGCCAGAGCACTGAAGTAAATTAGTCTGTGCAACCCCTAGTATGGACTGTCAAACCTCCAAAGACAACTTACGTTAAAATGTTTTTTTTTTTATCTGAACTTTGTTCCCTCTGTTGCAGTAGTCCCTTTAAGAAACATCATAAATGCAGGAGTATTGTTGTCATAGCTCTACTAACATTTCCTCCATTGTAGGCACTGGGCACACCTACATCCTGTTGCCATCCTGGTCACTGTCACTTGTGTCACTGGAAAATGGCTGGCTCTCCATTGGCTCTCCAGCTTTGTCGCTGCATCACTTGGTAGTATGAACGCATCTTTTTTTGTCACTATTTGAAAAAAAAAAACCTTTTTCTCTTTCCTTTAATCTTTCCCTGTCTAGCTCGTACTTATTTGAACAATGCCTGAAACTTGGTATTACAAGCACTGTGTCTGTTTGCCTCTTTGAGATGAACTGGATAAAAGCTTCTGCTAAATGAATAAATATAAAATGTAAACTCTATCCACACTGAGATCAGCTGAAAGGCTTTACTTCACTATGAATTAACATGCGAGTTTCAAGGTATCCTTTACGTGTGAAAGATTTTCTGAAGAGTGTGTTACCAAATGATTATTAAGGTGACATTTCTTTGTAAAACTCTTTCCACACTCAGAGCAGGAAAAAGGCTTTATTCCAGCATGAATTAACATGTGCTTCTCAAGGCTTGCTTTACGTGTGAAAGTGTTTCCACACTGAGAGCAGCTGAAAGGCTTTTCTGAAGAGTGAATATGCAAATGATCCTTAAGTTGTATTTTCCTTGTAAAACTCTTTCCACACTGAGAGCAGGTAAAAGGCTTTATTCCAGCATGAATTAGCATGTGATTCTCAAGGCTTGCTTTACGTGTGAAAGTGTTTCCACACTGAGAGCAGCTGAAAGGCTTTTCTGAAGAGTGAGTTACCAAATGTTCCTTAAGATGAATTTTCTTTGTAAAACTCTTTCCACACTGAGAGCAGCTGAAAGGCTTTTCTGAAGAGTGAATATGCAAATGATCCTTAAGTTGTATTTTATTTGTAAAACTCTTTCCACACTGAGAGCAGGTAAAAGGCTTTATTCCAGCATGAATTAACATGTGATTCTTAAGGTTTTGTTTACGTGTGAAAGTGTTTCCGCACAGAGAGCAGGTGAAAGGGTTTTCTGGAGAGTGAATATGCAAATGATCCTTAAGTTGACCTTTCTTTGTAAAACACTTTCCACACTGAGAACAGGAAAAAGGCTTTAATCCAGCATGAATTAACATGTGATTCTCAAGGCTTGCTTTACGTGTGAAAGACTTTCCACACTGAGAGCAGCTGAAAGGGTTTTCTGAAGAGTGCATAAGCAAATGATCCTCAAGTTGCATTTTCTGTGTGTAACTCTTTCCACACTGAAAGCAGGTAAAAGGCTTTATTCCAGCATGAATTAACATGTGCTTCTTAAGGTTTCCTTTACGTGTGAAAGTGTTTCCACACTGAGAGCAGCTGAAAGGCTTTTCTGAAGAGTGACTTATCAAATGATCCTTAAGTTGACTTCTCTTTGTAAAACTCTTTCCACACTGAGAACAGGTAAAAGGCTTTATTCCAGCATGAATTAACATGTGATTCTTAAGGTTTGTTTTACATGCGAAACTCTTTCCACACTGAGAGCAGCTGAAAGGCTTTATTCCAGCATGAATTAACATGTGATTCTCAAGGTTTGCTTTACATGTGAATGACTTCCCACACTGAGAGCAGCTGAAAGGGTTTTCTGGAGAGTGAATATGCAAATGATTCTTAAGTTGACTTTTCTTTGTAAAACTCTTTCCACACTGAGAGCAGCTGAAAGGCTTTATCCCAGAATGAATTCTCATGTGATTCTTCAGGCTTGTCTTATGTGTGAATGACTTCCCACACTCAGAGCAGCTGATAGGCTTTTTGACGTCTGTTATTTGAATGCTGCAACTCACTGATTTTTCTCCTTTGACATCATGATCTTTCTGACACTGATGTTTCTCCTCCACCTCATTCAGATCTTGTCCTTCTTGTCCTTCTTTCACTTTCATGAGGCCTAAAATGAATAAATAAGAACCAATTGGGACATATGGGAAAAGGAAAACATTTGTGTACCAGGGCTGGAACAAATTATTATTTTGATCATTGATTAATTTGATGATTATTCTAATGATTAAGGGGGGGGGGGCACAAGGGGGGTTTCTGAGTTGTTGTTTTTTTGATCGTGGCTCTTCATGATGTAAATGAGGGTGGGACTTCGTATATATGCGTTTCTCCCGGAAGAACGTGCCCGTGCACGTTTTGACCACAGCAAGAGCACGCCTATCAACGAGCTTCATTCGGCAGCACTGCATGGGACTTGTCAAGAGTCTTGAATTTATTAACTTTGACTTGAATTTATATTAATTATCTTAAGACACAAAATTTGTTTATCATTAAATTTAACAGTAGGAAAAAGTATCACAGAGAAAATAAAATGTTGTACAAAAATCGTATTTCTTAGCCTATTTTTATTATTGTTTAACATTTACATCACAATAGGAAAAAGTGTCCCAGAGAGAGAAAAAAAAAGTGTAGGTTGTACAAAAATAGCCTATTAGCTATTTTTATTAGTCTTGTCAAAATGCGTTTGCCATTTTTTCTGTTAAAGTAAGAAAAGTGTCGCAGAGAAAAATAAATAAATATGACACCTGTCATTTAAGATTATAGGCCAAGCAAAATATAAACAAAACAGAGTTGAACGTCCTTCAAGAACACTCACATCCTTTGCTCCATCCTTATTCTGCTCCGTCACTCATCGACAACCTGTCTGTGGATTTAAACGTTTAAAGCTAATTGCAGTAATAATCACTACATGATATAAACTTAATCTTTAAAATGTTACTAGAGGGGACTGTATAATAACACACAGAAGAAGTGCTTTTGGGCTGTCAGCATTTTTTACAGAGCAGTACATAAAAGGAATTCTATTCCCATTAGGGATGCGCGGTATACCGGTACTGGAAAAGTACCGGTATTTATTATATTTCAAACGGTACGATATCATAATTTTGCACAATTCGGTATACGCTGCAGTTGCAAAATGCACCTGTAGGTGGCAGTGCTTCCCAAATTGCTGCGCAACCGGTAAAATGTGACAACAGAACAACCGATGGATCAAACAGATGAAACTATCAGCGCACCCGAAATTAATAAACAGAGAACAGTAGAAGTGAAATATGGCATTACTTTGGATACAAAACAGATGACAAAGGTGAAGGAACTGAGCTTACTGCACCTGTATGCAAGCGTTGCTATAGGGATAAATCATGTTGTCACAGGAACACATCAAATCTTTTTAAGCATTTGTCGCTTGCTCATCCTGATCTTTTCAGAGAATTAAGAGATCGACAGATGAGTGCATCATTCATAAATTCAGATTTAATTTTAACTTTTATTTACAACTGATCAATGCACATACAGATGTGATACAGTAGCTCAAATGTGCATGTGACACGCTAGAACCAGTGAAGTTTTGGTCACGTAATATATGCACTTGCATTTCATATAATCGAATATTAATTGGATTTGAATTGAGCAAGAGTTTTGCTATATTAATTTTAGTATCAATAATATGAAGGGAATGTTTCTGACGCGCTGCTGACCACTAATATTAAGCAGCCGAGAGAGAGATTTATATTTAATGCTTTAATTTTCTTTGGCTGAGTCTGAAATCTGAAAACAATCTGAGAGAGAGAGAAATAATAACGTGATTTTGAATATTACTTTGACTGTTAGAATAAGCAACATTTGTTGCATTAATTGCGCCACTTCAGTTGTATTTTTTTCATCAAACTCAGTCAAAATGTAATATATGTTAGTGATGCACGGGTCGGGTTTTTTTCCAACCCGCGGGTCCCGCTTTTATGAAATTATTCGGCCCGCCCCAGCCCGCCCCGCACCACTGTATCTATTTTTACAACCCGCCCCGCCCCGCACCCGCGACCATTAAATAGACATACTAGGCATTGTAATGTAAATGAAAACAGCCTTTATTTCAGCCTGAAAGTGCTTGGAAACGTCGCCCTGTAAACTGGCAACAACATACGATTATGAATATGAACCATAAATCAGGTCATATTAATAACAAGATAATGATAAACATTTTCAACATTTACAAAGCAGCGTTTGTATTCATCTAATAGGCTAAACAATTTGTTTAGGCCTACAGTTTACAGCCTACGCTACATAACCACTGAACTTTTGTTTTATTTAACACACGGAAATGTTCATTTAGCGTTTTTACGTTCGCTGTGCATCCACTGTACCGGGGTTTAATCTATTACACCTAGACTCCAGCACCCGGCCAGCAGAGCTGAATGTGCGCTCGCTTGATGCGCTTGTGGCTGGGATACAGAGCTGCTTGGCGCTTTCGTGACATGTCACGTGACGCCAAAGGTTTGGGGACATAAAGCAAGTTACATTGCTACGTAGGCCTTCGTATTGTAACCTTATCAAAGAACCTAATAAAATATGAAAATAGATATTCCCAAATATTTAATATTGGCTATAGGGAATTGCACGCAACATACATGGATTTTTTGTATTTTTTTTTTAATGACCCGCCCCTACCCGCCCCGCAAATAAAGTGACAATTTCTTGACCCACCCCAACCCGCCCCGCTGGTTACCCGCGGGTTATGAGACGACCCGCGCATCACTAATATATGTTCCCGGTAGGTTTTTTGTTACATTTTGAGAGATTTTGTTGCACTGTTTTCACTGAAAAGATAAGAAGATTTGAATATATTTTCATCTTATTACTTCAGTTAGCCTATATTTTTTTTTCTCCAACATCAAAATATAACCTATGTATCAAACTGTAACAAAAAACCTACAGGGAACAAAGTTATTAAGATATGAATCTGTTTTTATTATTATTAATAAAAAATAAAAATTCACTTATCTTTTGAGGCTGGTTATTTGTCACCTATGGCAGTGGTTCTCAAACCTGTCCTGGGGACCCCCAACCACAGCATATTTTGTATGTCTCCCTCATTTAACACACCTAGTTCAATTCATCAGCTCATTAGTAGAATCGGCAAGACTTGGACTGGGTGTGTCATATGAGAGAGACATACAAAATATGTGGTGGCTGGGGGTCCCCAGGACAGGTTTGAGAACCACTGACCTATGGTATCGATTTGGTATCGATACCGAGGTATTACATTCTGGTATCGTACCGAAGCCAAAATTATGGTATCGAGCCATCCCTAATTCCCATAGAAATAAGAAATATTACATCTCTTCTTTCTCTGAATCGATAAAATGGTGGTTATTGGATAATCAAACATGACTTCATAATTTGAAGTAGTGGTTTCTTGTTTTGTATGTGTATTTGTTTAATTTAATTTTTTCTCTTTGGTTTGTGACTACAGGTGCATCTCAATAAATTAGAATGTTGTGGGAAAAGTTCATTTATTTCAGTAATTCAACTCAAATTGTAAAACATGTATTAGATAAATTTAACGCACACAGACTGAAGTAGTTTAAGTCTTTGGTTCTTTTAATTGTGCTGATTTAGGCTCACATTTAACACAAACCCACCAATTCACTATCTCAACAAATTAGAATACTTCATAAGACCAATAAAAAAATATTTTTTTTAGTGAACTGTTGGCCTTCTGGAAAGTATGTTCATTTACTGTATATGTACTCAATACTTGGTAGGGGCTCCTTTTGCTTTAATTACTGCCTCAATTCGGCGTGGCATGGAGGTGATCAGTTTGTGGCACTGCTGAGGCGGTATGGAAGCCCAGGTTTCTTTGACAGTGGCCTTCAGCTCATCTGCATTTTTTGGTCTCGTTTGTCATCTTCCTCTTGACAATACACCATAGATTCTCTATGGGGTTCAGGTCAGGCGAGTTTGCTGGCCAATCAAGCACACCAACACCATGGTCATTTAACCAACTTTTGGTGCTTTTGGCAGTGTGGGCAGGTGCCAAATCCTGCTGGAAAATGAAATCAGCATCTCCATAAAGCTTGTCAGCAGAAGGAAGCATGAAGTGCTCTAAAATTTCCTGGTAGATGGCTGCATTGACTGTGTACTTCAGAAAACACAGTGGACCAACACCAGCAGATGACATGGCAGCCCAAATCATCACTGACTGTGGAAACTTCACACTGGACTTCAAGCAACATGGATTCTGTGCCTCTCCACGCTTCCTCCAGACTCTGGGAACTTGATTTCCAAATGAAATGCAAAATTTACTTTCATCTGAAAAGAGGACTTTGGACCACTGAGCAACAGTCCAGTTCTTTTTCTCCACAGCCCAGGTAAGATGCTTCTGACATTGTCTCTGGTTCAGAAGTGGCTTGGTAGCCCTTTTCCTGAAGACGTCTGAGCGTGGTGACTCTTGATGCACTGACTCCAGCTTCAGTCCACTCCTTGTGAAGCTCTCACAAGTGTTTGAATCTGCTTTGCTTGACTGTATTCTGAAGCTTGCAGTCATCCCTGTTGCTTGTGCACCTTTTCCTACCCAAATTCTTCCTTCCAGTCAACTGTGCATTTAATATGCTTTGATACAGCACTCTGTAAACAGCCACACCTTTCAGTAATGACCCTCTGTGACTTACCCTCATTGTGGAGGGCGTCAGTGTTCATCTTCTGGATCATTGCCCCATTATTGTGGTTTCAAAGAACAATAATAAACAAACCCAGAATTTGTACTGTAGGGATGGTCATTAATTGAAACTCAAATGTAAATATTCTAATATTTTGAGATACTGACTTTTGACTTTAATGAGCTGTAAGCTCTAATCATCAAAATTAAAACAAAAAAAACTTTTGAAATGTTTTACTTTACATGCAATGAATCTAAAATATATGAAAGTTTCACTTTTTGAAATAACTTACAAGAAAAAATGAACTTTTTCACGACATTCTAATTTTCTGAGATGCACCTGTATGTTTGCCAGAATACATGTTTTCTGTGTACTTGTGGACTTTGGTTTTTACCATCAACCTGCCAGGGACTGCAGATGAAAATTAGCCTGAATGGCAAAATCTGGCACATTTACATAGTAGACTTGTTTATTTATGTTAATTAATGTGAATTGTCCCTTTTAAAATAAAGAATAAAAGAATAACGAAAACTTTATGGTGCTTCATAACATTTTTGTGCCTTTTGTGGGGCTTAACAATAACACAGAATAGTAGATGCACAATATCGGATTTGGATCGGTCTCATCTGACCAATACTCGATCTGCCAGAAAACACCAGTATCGGAGCCGATACCGATACAGAGTATCGGACTGATGCATCCCTGGTGATAAGACATTTTATTTTTGGATAAACTATTTTATTCAAAACATAATCTCTTCTAAAATATCTTATTGAGTTATGATAATCAAAAATTCAGGCAGCCTGTCAGTGCCCGCGCACAAAAAAACTGTACCATTTTAGTGATGACTCATCTGAACACCTCTGATTGGCCATTGCATTCATAAGCTCAACAGACTCATGTGTGATTGGTTATAATGCGCTACACTGTAAAAACACAGATATAAATTTAATGTTGATATAAATTTAATGCTGCAGTCAATCACTTTCATTTCAGCCATAATGGATTTTCTTTAACTGCAGTAGTATTTTTGTCCACGCTTGTAGACTTTACAAGTTTGTTTGTTTGTTTGATCGATTGTGTTTAATGCCATTCCAGCTTCTGTGGCTATTTTCACGGCGAGAGATATTACGACTGAATTATATCATGTTTTTAAAATTGATTTTTGCTAATAACTTTATAACTGTATTTGGCTTAACTCTTTTAAAACTCTCTTCAAAAGAGTTAACTGAATAAAAAAAAATGTCCTCAATATGTTGAGACCAGCACAATCCAATAAAACATGCTTAATGGATAAAGGCATTAGGCTTAACCCTTTAGGCGCCAGGTTTTTTTTTTTTAAATGCTGGATTTTGACATCAAGATTTCAAAAGCTTATGGCTTGAAAGGGCTTAAAGATAGAGATCTACTGTAAATTAGAAAAATGTTGGGCAAGACCTAAAGTTTATGTGGGGTGTAAATATACTCATCTAATTTGCATATTATGACGTCAACAGGGGGGCGGCCCTCTTGAATTTCATAATATTCAGGAAATAGTAGATATTAAATTGATGTTTGTACTTATTTGCATGTTTGTTTGTTTTTTTTTCTCTTTTTATCCTCATTCCAAATGATCAGAAAAGAGGAAACCAACAATAAAACAGGAGAAAGTACTAAATTATTACTATATTACTATCCTATATAGTAGTAAAACTCATGTGAAAGTAAAAATCTTTATTTTCATATTGCATATTTTCCTATTTTAATTTTTGTTTTAAAAGTATAGTACTGGTAAAATGTTACAACAATCACATTTAAAAATATACACTTTTTGATCATAAAAATCTGAATTATATAAAAATTAGCTATCTCGTAGCCTATTAAAATTTTATTAACAGAAGTGAAATCTTATTGTAGTCTTCAAATCTGGGTATGTTTTAAAATCACTTACAGATGAAGTTTGGTCCCATCAGGCTAAAATGACCGCTGTAAGTTTTTTTTTCTTTTCTTTTCACTCGTGATCTTACAACACATATTACCTTACGTATTTCATGTCACACTCGTTTCATGTGTATTTGGTGCCATCTATTGTTGTGGGTGTATTATTGACATGTCAAAGTCTAGAGTCTAGACCCTGAATATAAGACGACCGCGTTTTCTCAGATGTATTTCCAAGAAAAAACATTCTTTTTTTTTTTTTTTTTTTTTTACCCCATCCAGGCCAAGGCCGCAGCCCCAGCGCCGAACCCCCCAAGAAACCCACCCCCAGGGAACCCCCAGATGCCCCAGGCCCATATTGCCACCCCACGCCAACAACAAAAACCACAGCCGGACAGAATCGGGACCCCCACCCACACTAGGTGATGAAGCTGATCAAAGGAGCCCAGAGAGATTGATCTAATGTGTCAGCAGAAGCTGTTTCAAGGCTAATATAATCCCACAAATAATCTCTATATTGGTTGATATTAAGATTATTTTTATTTTTCCAGTTCATGAGGACAGTCTTCTTAGCAATGCATAGGGCAGTGAAAGCCATGTGGATTGTGTTATCTTCTGTAGTGACACCATCTAGGTCGCCCAACAAGCAGACTAAAGGAGAGGCTGGAATAGAGCATTTAAGACACTTTGATAAGTCTTCACAAATCCTGTACCAGTACCTCTGAACAGGTGGACAGAACCATAGAGCGTGGATGTAATTGTCAGGTGTATTGCCTTTACAGTGTGAGCAGTTGTTAGAAGCTGTAAAACCCATCCTGAACATCCGATGACCTGTGTAGTGCACTCTATGCAGAATTTTGTATTGTATTAATTGTAAACCAGGATTTCTAATCAGTTCAAAGGTTTTTAAACATATCTGAGACCAGAAATTATGGTCTGGTCGTAAACATTCTTATATTCGGGTCGAAACAGTACACATCAGAAATCACAGATCAGACATTAGAATAAATAGGGTAAACATACCTATTAAAGGGATAGTTCACTTTGAAATTGACCACCACGCTTCAGACACGCCCTCCGTCAAGCGTTGACGCTGAGCCAAAGCGCGCGCACACACACACACACACACACACGTCACACACCGGATGTGTGTGTGCACTCAGATCACTTGGACATGGTTGTGTACAAGAGGTAAAAAACGATATAAATACTGTTCGTTTTCTCACACAAACCGCTCGTTTCGTGTCTTAGGCCATCAATGTGTAGTTACGATGGGGAATTGTTTAATTTGAATTTCTCTGTGCATGTTCTTTTTCCCTCTTATAGAGACAGTGACCTATACCTGCCATTATATGACTGACAGACTAGAACGGTTTGACCTAAAAACATCAAAATTGGATCTACTGAAGAAAAAAAGACACCTACATATTGGATGCCCTTGGGGTAAGCTGATAGATACCACATTTTAATTTCAAAGTGAACTATCCCTTTAAGGACTCATACCCATTAAGCACACTTTCATTTTTGAGCTCAGATTATAAAAAGAAAAAATAATTTATTATCCTACTTAATATCTTAACCAATTGATGTTTGTTACTACATACCTCCTATAATTTCAAGTGAATCAGATCATTGCACGCTGAGATATGAGTCTCCATGTGTTCACACTGTCTGGCGGCCATTTTGAAAGCTGTCTAAAAACTTTCAACAAAAGAGGAGCCCCTTAAATGTGTGTTTAAGCCTTTATTTTGGGTAAATTTCACTACTTATTGTAAAATTAAGAGATTAATGTTAAGACTTTTGCATATTATAACCTGGAACTTGGATGTGGGAAATAATTACATTAGATCTAAAAGATAATTTTAGCAACATAGCGCAGATGCTACAGAACACAGTTAGCTGACTAGCTGTATAAGATTGTGTGCTACGCTAACATATTACTTCACAGGCATTACTGGCTTGTACTTTTACATCCATAATATTATAAATTGACAGTTTATTGCTGGTCTGTGGTTTTACAATGCTGTAATTTTTAAAGATTTCATATTATTGTAAGGTGAGCTTAAAGGGTGCGCTACTATGAAAATCACAGCTTCAGTGTGACATCAATAAGAAAAAGTATCATTTCATAGATATTGTTAATAATAGTTGTTCATATTAAAATATGTATGAACTTAATATATGAACTAGATTATTTATTTAGCAAAATCTTGTCATTTTAATAAATATTACATGAAATTTATTAAAAATTGTTGCTGCTCCAGTTAAGTTCAGTGTGCTCTCTTTAAGCTCTTCCACACTGAACGTCTGTCACAAAGGAAAACTGGCATCATACACTAAACGACTGAGGATCACACACTACCAGACTTTCAATTCCTTCCGATCACAACAAACTCAGAGAAATGTGCGCTTTGTTTCTGTGTTCATCCTCATGAATGAAATGCTTTATTGGTGTGTTTTATATAAATTGTTGAATATGTGTTATTTAGCTGAACTTGGACTAGTATAGATGTTGCAATGTGCTTAGATGACACTTCACTATGAATATATAACTGATCAAAATGAATGACCTGCTGCTTGATTTTAGTGGGGTTTTTTTTGGGGGGGGGGGGGGTTATTGATTGATTGACTTTGTACCTTCAAATAAAACATTTTTCAATTATTCTTTATAAAGGTTTTTTTTTTAAATAAACAAGCATTTTTAATAAAACATGATGTGAGCTTAATGGGAACAGGGGTGTGCTTAAAGCATACACAAATGTACCCATTAAGCACAGCCAGACTTTTTGCATTCAATGATGTATAATTGAAATTCTTTTGTCATTTAAAATAAAATTAAATATTTTTATGTGAGAGATTAATATTTTATTTTAACATAACTTTTTTTACCGAAACCAGTATCTTGTGCACTAAAAATGTCTCAATGTAGATTTTGGTGAACTTAATAGGTACGTTTACCCTAAATTGTTTTAGGCGGAAAACAGCAAGAAAATAGGTGCCCTCAAAATGTTTGCGATCACACTAATGTAAAAACAAAGTGAATCTGTCTCACACGCAACAGTTTTACGATTTAAAAAAGCGAGAAAAGAGAGAAAATAAAAAACTTCTCGTTGACGGTTCCATCGCATTTTTAAGACCTTTAAAAGGCGGATTTAAGACATTTTAATGATAAATAGGTGGAGTGTAAAGCTTTATGGGGATCTGCAGCCACCCTGTTAAATTATTGTAAACCTAATGTACAACAATCATTATTAATGAAGAATAAAGACCAACCTCCATGATCCTCGTGTTTTATTATCCTCGGTTCTGGTTCCTTGTGCTTTATTATCCTCGGTTCTGGTTCCTCGTGCTTTATTCTCCAGGTTTCTGGTTCCTCGTACTTTATTATCCTCGGTTCTGGTTCCTCGTACTTTATTATCCTCGGTTCTGGTTCCTCGTACTTTATTATCCTCGGTTCTGGTTCCTCGTGATTTATTATCCTCGGTTCTGGTTCCTCTTGTTTTATTCTCCAGGGTTCTGGTTCTGGTTCCTCGTGACTTATTCTGCAGGTTTCTGGTTCTGGTTCCTCGTACTTTATTATCCTCGGTTCTGGTTCCTCTTGTTTTATTCTCCAGGTTTCTGGTTCTGGTTCCTCTTGTTTTATTCTCCAGGGTTCTGGTTCCTCTTGTTTTATTCTCCAGGGTTCTGGTTCTGGTTCCTCGTGATTTATTCTGCAGGTTTCTGGTTCTGGTTCCTCGTACTTTATTATCCTCGGTTCTGGTTCCTCGTACTTTATTATCCTCGGTTCTGGTTCCTCGTACTTTATTATCCTCGGTTCTGGTTCCTCGTGATTTATTATCCTCGGTTCTGGTTCCTCGTACTTTATTATCCTCGGTTCTGGTTCCTCGTACTTTATTATCCTCGGTTCTGGTTCCTCGTACTTTATTATCCTCGGTTCTGGTTCCTCTTGTTTTATTCTCCAGGTTTCTGGTTCTGGTTCCTCTTGTTTTATTCTCCAGGGTTCTGGTTCTGGTTCCTCGTGATTTATTCTGCAGGTTTCTGGTTCTGGTTCCTCGTACTTTATTATCCTCGGTTCTGGTTCCTCGTACTTTATTATCCTCGGTTCTGGTTCCTCGTGATTTATTATCCTCGGTTCTGGTTCCTCTTGTTTTATTCTCCAGGGTTCTGGTTCTGGTTCCTCGTGATTTATTCTGCAGGTTTCTGGTTCCTCGTACTTTATTATCCTCGGTTCTGGTTCCTCTTGTTTTATTCTCCGGGTTTCTGGTTCTGGTTCCTCTTGTTTTATTCTCCAGGGTTCTGGTTCTGGTTCCTCTTGTTTTATTCTCCAGGGTTCTGGTTCTGGTTCCTCGTGTTTTATTCTCCAGGTTTCTGGTTCTGGTTCCTCGTACTTTATTATCCTCAGTTCTGGTTCCTCGTACTTTATTATCCTCGGTTCTGGTTCCTCGTGTTTTATTCTGCAGGGTTCTGGTTCACTCGTGTTCTCTTCTTTAACAAACAGCATCTTCACAGCAGCAGATCTCAGTTCAGATGATACTCCTCCAGACATTACTGCTTGCTTCAACACTTAGTCACGACTGTGAGGATCAGAATATTACAGGTTTACTGACCTGATTCAAAAACTGTATTTCTCTGTTTACAGAAACAACATTTCTAGCCGTTTGTATTTAGCCAGCATCAAGACAAAACAACAGAGAGCCGGTGAAACTGAACTTCTTCCTCTGAGGTTTAATGGTGTTTGGAAAACAAACGCGTGTGTTTTAGCGCCACCCGCTGGACTGGAGTGAAGCGGCGAGAGGAGGGAAATAGTACGAGAGAAACACCTAGCGATTTGTTTTCATGCAGCATTGTATAATATTGTTAGATGACAACTAAAGGCAATCTTCTAAATGAGCAGCAAACAGTAGAAATAGTAGAAACTGGTTGTGTCTTGTGAAATCCACCAGTATAACTACAGAGAACTGGACACTTGTCAAGCAGACAGATTTTCTTTTATATCTGATGAGCTTGACTTCAATATAAAGCACTCACATTATTATTGTCTATTTATTATTATTGTACTGCACTTTCACCTGCATAAAACAGAAATTCATACACTTCAGGACTACATATGTTTGCAGATTTAAATTTGGCACAGCCAACTCTGCTTATCTTCAATACTACTAGCAAAAACAGAATAATGCTTTGTCTACATACCCTGAGATATTCTCTGAATAAAACACAAGCATAAACAGATCTATTTTAATTTGTAATAGAAAGGTCTCTCCGAATCAGAAAGTAAGAATAGCTTGTTCATTAAACATGATGCTGATCACTGATGATGTGCAGCCACACAGACATTAAAAAACATGTTCAGCTCTCTCATATTTGGCTATTAAATACTCAAACATGAAATAATATTTATATATATTTTAAACATGCCCTATTTACATAAGAGCTGTGCAGACCATTTATGAAAGTATAACTCGGAGTGCAGGATAAATGTCTACACGGTCAAATTCTGAATATGTGTGTAAACGCAGAGAATTCTAGCTGACTATTACAATCTGCTAGTGTATAAACACTTCAATGCTAATTTCGTTGCACTTCACCACTCTGTCTTAGGTAAGAAGGTAAGAAGGTAAAAGATGGAAGCTGTCATCAGAAGTGCCCTCTCAATGCTGGATAATGATCGACTGAATGACTTGATAGCAGAATTGACGAGAATGGGTGTGAAAACAGACGATGACCTCCAATATATAACATCAGATGACCTCAAGGACTTCCTTTCACCAATAGATTGCAGGAAACTAATTCATTTCTTCAAAAGCAGAGGTTAGTCATTCATATGTAATACAACCTGAATTCCAGAAATGTTGGGACGTTTTTTAAATTTAAATAAAATAAAAACTAAGACTTTCAAATCACATGAGCCAATATTTTATTCACAATTGAACATAGATAACATAAATGTTTAAACTGAGAAATTTTACAATTTTATGCACAAAGACTGGAGCCCTCCCTGGGCTTGACGTAGGAACAGCAGCCCTCCCTGGGCTTGACGTGGAGACTAGAGCCCTGAGACAAACTCAGGAGCTGGAGCCCTCTCTGGGCTAGACGAGGGAACAGCAGCCCTCCCTGGGCTTGACGTGGAGACAGGAGCCCTATCTGGGCTAAACTCAGGAACAGCAGCCCTCTCTAGGCTGGACATGGGGGCAGGAGCCCTCTCTAAGCTGGACATGGGGGCAGGAGCCCTCTCTGGGCTGGACATGGGGGCAGGAGCCCTCCCTGGGCTTGGCGTGGAGACTAGAGCCCTATCTGAGCTAAACTCAGGAGCTGGAGCTCTCTCTGGGCTAGACAAGGGAACAGCAGACCTCCCTGGGCTTGACGTGGAGACAGGAGCCCTCTCTGGGCTAAATTCAGGAACTTGTTTTCTAGTATAAATATCTAAACTATGTTGAATCAGGATGCATTTACTTGACAAGTAAAATTACTTAAAGTCCCCCTGTAGTGAAAATCAAGTTTTTTATGTTGTTGTTTTTTCTGTGTGGTGTTTTTAATATGCTTTTAGACAAACCATTTGCCAATCCATTAATCAATACCATTGCTGCGAATTTTCTCCTTAAAACTATAGTTTCCCATTGGCACTCCCAGAAATGCACTTGAAACAGCACTCGGTTTGCTACGTCACAAACCAATGACCAGTCACATCAAGGGATCGATTCCTATCACTAGCATGCAAAATCTACCAATACCGGCACAAAACCAAAAATAAATTAGAGTAAAAAACCCATGAAGCCATGGTTTAATGTGAATTTAGAATCGCTAACTTGAATAATAACCCATGGCAACAGTGTAAAAGTAGCCCGGAGTCAGACCCACCTCTCCCGCATCGGCGTCTGCTCTTCACACGCGTATGCTCGCTGGCACAAATCAAGAATCACATACGGCTGTATCCGAGTCTTCAAGGCATTTTAGGACACATCATCATCACTGGGGTGCAAACTAGTCAGGAGTGAATAAGGTGACAAACTAAATTCCCCCCCCCCCATTGACCTTGTTTTTTTCAGAAAAAAATAAGTCAAGTCAAAATAATCTTGTTTTCGGTTTGAAATAAGATTATTTTGCTTACCCCATTTGCAGATTATTTTGCTTGTTTTAAGGAAGAACTCACTTAATTTTGAATTTTTTTTTCTGAAAACAAGACATTTTTTTCTTGTCAAGAAAATGCTTCTTGATTAAAGAATTTTTAGATATATTTTTACTAGAAACAAGACAAAAACTAAGTAGGAAAGCATTTTTTTGCAGTTCACCATTCAAGGATAAACACCTTTATATGCAGAGGTGCACATAAGTTTTTTCAGCCTGGTTCTCATATGAGTACCTTGAGATTTGGTTTGGTCCTCACACGGGAGTGTTACCCATAAAATATAACTATAAAACAATTAATTAATAATAGTGATAATAATATTATTGCACTTTATTTAGTTGTTTTTTTAAATAATAATAAACTAAACAATCAAGTGTGATAATACTATTTTTTTTTTTTAAAAAAGGGAGCATTACATACAAGTACAATTGTGTTATAGTAAACTTACAAATAAAATGCTAATATTTTTATTATCATTTTTATTATTATTATTTGAATTTTCATGATTTTTAAACGTAAAATCAGAGAGCTTTTATTTTGGCGGGTTGCCGGCAAGTAAGTATATGCACTTCTGGGTTTAGCGCTGCTGATGGAAGAGCGTCAGTGAATGAAATGTCACAGTTTTGCTTTGAAAACTGCAGCGGCTAGCCTAGATTATGCTTTCAGTTTGAATAGAAATCTTATACAGTACAGTTCGTCGATCTAAAATTGTAACTGTGCATTAACAGCTGTCATCCATGTCGGTAACGTTACGCAAAAGACCTTTTAATTTAGGTTGCGCATGTGCACCCCTGTTTATATAATTAAAAGACGTTTGAGCGACAACTACGGTCTACAATCAACAAGGATTGTTGTTAAGATGTTACATGAACTTAGTCAGGGCAAATAAACCACTGTAAATCTTCATTTCAACACTCGAATCTATGAAGCAGCTGACGGGCGAAACGCGAGGTGTTTCTCCGTCTTGAAACAGGCTTAGCGCTGCCTCCACTTGAGCTGAGTGATACTAATATTACTGTACATTAAAGGAATACGCCACCGTTTTTCCATATTCCAATATGTTCTTCCCTCAAATTAGACGAGTTGATATGTACGTCTCCCGTCTCAGTCCGTGCACTTAATTGCTCTAGCGCGCGGCACCACTATGCTAGCATTTAGCTTAGCACCATTCATTTCTTAGGATCCAAACTGGGATAAATTTAGAAGCCACCAAACACTTCCATGTTTTCCCTATTTAAAGACGTTTACATGAGTAGTTACACGAGTAAGTATGGCGACACAAAATAAAACGTGGCGATTTCCTAAGCGGATAAAAATGATAACTATAATGTGTGGCGGAAGAGCACTTTGCAGCACTTCGACCTCGGCGCAGTAATATCATCACTTGTGCATATATCATATGTAGTATATATCATATGTAGTGTTAGGATAACGTTATTCATGTTAAATATTTCCCAAAGGTATGCACTCAGTCACATACTACAGCTGCACGATTCTGGATAAATTGAGAATCACTATTTTTTTTGTCTCAAACAGAGATCACGATTCTCCCACGAAGCAAAATAATGTGTGACAAAATATTATTGCTGCAGTCTATTTAAAAGTGTTTAATTTGAACGAATTATTAAACATTTAAATTAATATACATTTATAATATATTTAGTTAATATTAAAATTATGAAAAAGTGGTTTGAATGAATGATTTAATGTCTCACTCATAAATACTTCACTTGTTTCTTTACTGATGAATCAGTGTTTTTGAACGAATCTCTTGATTCAATCACAAATAGTTTTTTAAGTCACTTGTCGCCACCTAGTGGCAAAACAATGTAATCGACACAAATGTTATTTGAAGCGCCAATTAACTTTCAAAAGGTCTATTTTGATCGCTACCATAAACATCAGTGTTAATATCTGAACTATTAACTTTGATCCCAGTATTTCTGTGATAATATGAGTGACTGTAAGACAGAAATAATACTGTGTAGTTGAAAGACTGTTTGTGAAGCTGTTACCCAAACATGGTAACTGTCTGCTCTGTCAGCAGCTGCGCGAGCAGATATGATTCCGGTAAGACTTTTTTAAAGGTTTATTAGTCACGGGCGAAGTTCTAGTGCAAATATATCAGTATTTATCCAAGTATGCACACTTGGCTTTTAAAAGCCCTAATATTAGGACGCTGTTCAGTGAGTGCAGCTATATGAACACAAATAAACCGCAGCAGATCTGGCTGAATATGAATGTGTGCTTTTATTTTATTCACAGTTTGTATAGAATACGATCACGTCACTCCAGAGGATTAAGTTAACTCAACTCAATATTTTAACTTTCCACATCCACCACAACCCGTTTACCTTAGTTGTAAGTACCGTGTGTACTGTCCTCTTTTAACAAATCGGCGGGAGTAAAAAGGCACGAGACCGAGCTGTCTATTTGCAGTTTCTTTTTAATGATAGGTCTACGCATTTGTCAATCATCCCACTTGTTAGATGGGGAATGAACCCAGCGCTCTGATTGGTCGAAGTCCTCTTTCGTTGCTGTTACATGATTTAAGTAGGCTACTGTGCGTGCGCAAAGGCGTCACCAGGTTTTTGCGTAGGTTAAAGTGACAAATCGTACCTGCGTACTTTGAGGTCAAAATGCGTGCCCGCTACGCAAAATGCGTACAGGTTGGCAGGTCTGCACCACACTAAATATACACACAATAAAACTGTATACAGCAATTACTCCAGCCCATAAGCATTTTTAAAAAGATATGTCTTTACTGATGATTTGAATACCTGAAGAGAAGTGGCTGATCGCAAGTAAAGAGGCAAGTTATTCCACAACTGAGGTGCTGCCACAGAGAATGGCCGATCCCCCTTAAGTTTTAAACGCATCTTGGGAACAGACAACAACAGCAAAGCGTTTGTTGACCTTAAAGACCTGTTGGTGTGATAGTGGGAAAGAAGATCAGATAAATAGTTTGGTGCCAAGCCTGTGAGGGACTTATAAACAAATAGTAATATCTTGAATTGGATTCTATATTCAATGGGGAGCCAATGCAAACCAACCAAAACAGGAGTGATACTTTCCCTCTTCCTAGTTTTTGTTAAAAATCTGGCCGCAGAATTCTGGACCAACTGAAGGCCAGACAAACAAGATTGAGCAACCCCCAAATACAATGAATTACAGTAGTCGAGTCTGGATAAATGCATGGATAACAGTTTCTAAATCTTTAAATGAAAGAAAAGATTTGATTTTGACAATCATCCTAAACTGGAAGAATGCTGATTTGACAACTGAATTTATTTGTTTGTCAAATTTAAGTGATGGGTCAAAAAATAACTCCCAGATTTCTTGCATGAAAACCTACAGTGTTAGTTATAGGAGCCAAAGTGTTTGAGAGGGTATTGCAAAATCCGGACATCCAAAAACTAACACTTCAGTCTTAGTTAATTTAATTAGAATCATTTAATTGAAGGAAGTTATCCGCCATACAACTTTTAACTTAACCCAAACAATCAAATAATGGCTGGAGGGATGTATTCTCATCAGACTTAAAAGGTAGATAAAACTGTATATCATCTGCGTAACAATGATACGAAGTCTGATGCTTACAAAAAATATTAGCCAAAGGAAGGAGATAGAGAGAAAACAGAAGAGGGCCTAAAACAGATCCTTGTGGGACACCACATGTACATGCAGCAGAAGAGGAAGTGATGTTATCAATTTCTACAGAGAACGTTCTCCCCTCAAGATAGGACGCAAACCAGTTTAAAGCTGTTCCCCTGATGCCGACATACTGCTCAAGACGTTTCAGCAAAATAGTGTGATCAATAGTGTCGAAGGCTGCACTTAAGTCCAAAAGAAGCAAAACAACACATTTTCCAGAGTCAACAGCCAGTAACGGATCATTTAACACTTTCAAAAGAGCAGATTCTGTGCTGTGCTCTGAACCCGGACCGAAACCTATCTAATATGTCATTATGCTTTAAAAAAAAAGAAGAAAGTTGATGAAAAACAACCTTCTCCAATACCTTCAATAGAAAAGGAAGCTTAGAGATAGGACGATAATTAGTTAAGACCAGAGGATCCAGGGCTCACAAAATCGCTAGCCCGACGTCCCGGGGCTATTGTGTTTTCCAGTCGGGCTACAAAAATGTATCACTGCCCTGCCCGACGGGCTACCTCCCCGCGGGTTCTTAAAAACTCCTAAAGTGAGTTGTATCAAACTTAAGGCCATAAAAAGTTTTAAATACGTTAAATGGTATAATAAATGTAATTATATTTTCAAGAGTTCTACAGTTGGGGACGGAAAGACAAGAGTCACGATACTGGATTCAACTTCAAAAGGCAATGATGTCATTGAATAAATATGAGCTGCACTTTTCAAATCAAAACGCAGCGCGGATGTCTTTATTTGAATGTATCTGAAGGGAACCGACTGTCCTCAGAAACGTGTCATTGGCAATTTAATTTCCTTTGAGCTATAATTCCTGATTAAGCAGCTTTTATGAGCGTGGAGCTGCTTTGTGTTGCGGGGAAACCGCAATATTTCAGCGCTCCTAAAGCGCCACCTCATGGCAGAGAATGAATGCCATTTATGGTCAGATCAATGCAAATATCAACTCCGCAAACACAGAGTTCTAAATGAGAAAGAAGTTAATGTGCCTTCTAAACAATTAAGACAGTAATATTTATACGTGTTAAATTAACAATTTATATGCTTGATTTATCCCTTTTCATAAAAATGGTCTAAAGGCTGAAATGCTGTTGTATTAGATTTTTGTTTTTGTGAAAACCTGTTTCTGAACTGATCATGTAGTTGTATGGCTCGATACTCTATTACCATAGACATTGTCCAACCCCGCTCACACGGTGTTCATTTTACTTGTGCAGCTCTTAAAATGGGTCATAAATTGCCTTAAATTTATTTAAAAAAATTCTGCAGATACCCTGTAAAGAGTGAAATAAAATTCCTTCCTTCATATTTGTGTATGAAAATATTTTATTTGAAAATATATATTTACTGTTTTTCGCATACTATATAGTAGGGAAGTATGCGATTTCGGATTTTCGGATGCAGCCCATGTCTACATTTCAGCTGTTGGATGTACTATACCTGTCGTTCTGTCTTCCTTTCACCGTCTACATTCAAAAACACGTTATGAGGATGGGAACGTAAATTTCATCTCTTGGTGAGCTATATCCCCCTCTGACTGTTCTTTTTACAGCACTCCTAGACTAAGTGGACATGACCTAGCCACTGTTTTTAGAAACTCATTCTTCAAAAACATCAGAGCTGGACATTTTAATAAGGATCAAATGAGTGAGTTCAGCTTTGAGAATGAAAACCAACCTGTTTGTTTCTCAGTCTCTTCTTGTTTGACTCTGAATGTTTCTTCAATCTTTAAGTCTTCACTCTCCTCTTTAATAATCTCCATCTTTATAATCGTGAGTCACATATATCTCTGTTGCTTCAGCAGGAGCTTTTCTGTGTTTGAATACTTCGTCCTGTTCAACATTATGAGAGAAAACAAAAATGCAAATTAAATACTGAATGCATCTCAATCAGCTCACTAGTTCAGTGGTCAGCTCACTAGTTCAGTGGTCAGTGCACTAGTTCAGTGGTCAGTGCACTAGTTCAGTGGTCAGCTCACTAGTTCAGTGGTCAGCTCACTAGTTCAGTGGTCAGTGCACTAGTTCAGTGGTCAGCTCACTAGTTCAGTGGTCAGTGCACTAGTTCAGAGTGGTTAGCTCACTAGTTCAGTGTTTTTTTTTTTTTTGAACTGAACTTAGCTGGACGATGCCATCACTGAATTCAACAATGAAATGCCTTTAACTGAAAATTGAGTGTTTAATCTTGTCATTTTACATTATTGACACTATTTTCCCATTTTGATATTGTGCAGTTGCTTTGTCACAATTTGTATTGTTAAAAGCGCTATATAAATAAAGGTGACTTGACTTGACTTGACTTCAGTGCACTAGTTCAGAGTGGTCAGCTCACTAGTTCTGTGTTCAGTGCACTAGTTCAGTGGTCAGTGCACTAGTTCAGAGTGGTTAGCTCACTAGTTCAGTGGTCAGTGCACTAGTTCAGAGGTCAGCTCACTAGTTCAGTGTTCAGTGCACTAGTTCAGTGGTCAGCTCACTAGTTCAGTGGTCAGTGCACTAGTTCAGAGTGGTCAGCTCACTAGTTCAGTGTTCAGTGTAGGGGTCGACCGATATGCGTTTTTCAGGGCCGATGCCGATACCGATTATTACAGACCAACTAGACCGATAACCGATATTTTGAACCGATATATGTTTGGTGTAAAAATGACAATTAATGTCAAAATTTAGAATAACAAGGGCTCTGGCAAAAACTGCCTTCCCTGGTGTTGGTTGCACTTCTTACTCTTGTTTTCCTCCTTGCATCTATCTGCAATAAGGGTAATATAAAGAGAGAGTTAAAGTGGGGCCAATGTAGGGCTGCACGATATATTGCATGCGATTGTCATGTGCTTCTCTTCAGTAAAGCCGGTTCTGTGATTAGTATTAAATCTCCATCACATGCTTTCCAACCCAGTAGATGGAGCAGAAGTTAATACACAGAGCTGTAGTTCACTGACAAGCTACGCAATTCGTGCTCATAATCACAGATGAATCGCCTTCGATAATGAACGTGATGTTGCGTAGCTTGTCAGTGAACTACGGCTCTGTGTAGTAAATGCCGCTCCATCTGAAAGCAGGAGATGGAGATTTACTGCTAATCACAGAACCGGCTTTACTGACGATGAATGGAATATATCGTGCAGCCCTAGGCCACTGTATGCTTCATGATTAAGCCTATGAATACTGTACTACAGCTAAACAGCTTGGGGAAATGCAAGTATTTGGCTTCACTAATTTACATGTTGGAAATGTATGTGAAATAGCATAACCTCTCATAATTCTTCATTATTTATTTTCTGATGATTAAATCATAACCTACAAGAGGTGACTATTCAATTCATCATCTAATGCACATCAATTGATTAACTTAAAAAGCACAATGTATATAATAAGTGTAAATAATTTAATTGTCTTCATAGCTCCATTGTAGAAGTTAAGAAGACCGCAACTATTTTAATGAAACTATAACACTAATAGCCTATTATAGGCACACTTGGTTCAATAGCCTATATCATAATCTTGGCCTATGTGACAGTATCTTAATCTTGGCCTATGTGACAGTAATTTCCATTAGTTTTAATTTACAGTGCAGTGCAAATGAAGGCATAAAACATTAATTTCATTTATCTTTTAATCAAATGAGAGTTAAACTCTATTTTTGGCAAACAAATTGGTTTACTATTAAAATTAAAACATGGAAGAAATAGCGTATTGTGTGATTATTCTTTTAAACAAAGTTGTAATAATTGTTGTAGTAGTATTACTAGATAAACCAAACTTTTATTTTGACGGGTTGCCATGAGGACCTCTGAAGTTTCTGTAGCCTATGTATGACATGACGATCGGTTTACTCAAATGAAACGGTCAAATGCTCATGAAGTAACTCTCAGAGCAGTTCTGGGGATGTTGTTCAAGTATTTATGTCCTCATTTAGTGAGACGGCAGATGCTGAAAACGCTGCGAGCGTCGCACACTTCTCTGTGTGTGTGTGTGTGTGTGTGTGTGGTAAAAACCGCGCGTCTGTGCCATTCACATATACAGAGACATGCAGCACATGCACAATTCATATTTAAATAGTCTTTTTGCGGCTTAATGTTTACAGATACTAGTCCATAGCGCGAGTCGATTTAAATGTACTGACCTACTTTTGATTAATTCATCCAAACTTTGACAAATTCCGTGACTCCGCGTTATACAGTAAATGACTGGATTCCGTCCGGGTTTTCCCCATCGCGGAAACCATAAATAGATAATATTGAGGTGTTTTGCAACTTCAGTGTAGTGGATTGTGATTTATTGCAACTTGAGCAACGTCTGCTGCTGCCTTTGAGAGACAACTGATGCGTGATCACTGAAACAAGCAGCTCCAGTTAACAAGCGCTTTCGGTGTGAGAGTGCCTTTAGTCTCCCACGCTGATTGGTCGGACTCGTGACTCCCAACAAATCAGATGCGCGGTGGGCGGAGACTGCTCTAGCCCACAGAGTGGTGAGTTCCGACAGGCTGCGTCAGAGCCAAATAGCGCGTTTCAAAATTAAATTATTTTATCGGCACATCGATTTTGAAAATGGCCGATACCGATTATCATAAAAATGCTTAATATCGACGGCGATAATCGGCCAGGCCGATAATCGGTCGACCCCTAGTTCAGTGCACTAGTTCAGTGGTCAGCTCACTAGTTCAGTGGTCAGTGTAATGTTTCTTGATTAAGTAAAGAAACAGTTTTGTAACAAACTGGTTTTTATTTTATTTCTTAGGTCCGGAACTGGAGCAACAGCAACACAGAATCACTTCTCCCTCATAATCTACCAACTCTGCTGGTAAGTATAACACTACTGACACCTAGTGGTTAGTGTTAGTATTGTCAAATACAAATACATTCTATCACTACATCCCCTTTCCTTTAGATGTAAAGAACAAGTTAGTCCAAGTAATTATGTAAACTTATAGATTAAATAACCATTAGACAAACACTGTAGCAATTATCAGACTTAATACAGCAATTACATTCTCAAGAATTATTTACATTGAGCAGATTGCATTTCCTTTTTTTTTTCTTCTCAACTGCTTATATTATGCTTAAGCACTCTTCACAGGTTAAGTCTATCAGGGGGCTTTACTGTGCGTTTAGATCTCCGCAGTACAGGTGAATACATGTCTTCAGCTGGTTCCTTGTCATCCTGTACTGGAGGCGTTTCAGATGTTTTTGGTGATACTGCACAGTCTGTGTCCTCTGTCGAAGTATCCTCTAGTACTGGCTCTTTTGTTTTCAACAGACTCCTCCGATTTCTCCTCAGGATTTGACCATCCTCTGTCCTGACAGTGTAAGATCTCGGGTTCACCTCCTCAAGGACTGTGGCTCTTTTAGACCAAGTACTGCAGTCCTCAATTCTCACTGTGTCATTATTGGAGAGTGGTTCTAATCCTTTTGATGTCTTGTCATAATTTGCCTTTTGTCGCTGTTTCAGGTGCTGTTGTTTCCTCTTTAGGTTTTTGTTCTTACTTGGCGTTGCTAAGAAAGGAAGTGTGGTCCGTAATCTGCGCCCCATCAGGATTTCCGCAGGAGAAACACCATGTTCTAGTGGTGAAGCACGGTAATTCAGCAGAGCTAAATAAGGATCCGATCTACTGTCTACTGCTTTCTTGAGTAGCAACTTCACAATGTGTACTCCTTTCTCCGCTTTTCCATTTGACTGTGGATATAATGGGCTCGATGTCACATGTTGAAACCCATACTCCTCAGCAAATTTCTGGAAGTCTTTGCTACTGTAGCATGGACCATTATCGCTGCAAACCACCTGTGGAATGCCGTGTCTTGCAAAGATGGACTTCATATGTGTTACCACACCCGCAGTAGATGTACTGGGAAGCGACGCTATCTCTGGATAGTTTGACAGGTAGTCTATCACAAGCAAGTAGTTCTGTCCATCCAGGAAAAATAAGTCAGTCCCAACTTTCTGCCATGGTTCATCTGGTGGATCATTGACAATCATTGGCTCTTTCTGTTGCTTCGCACGATGCTTCAAGCAAGTATCACAGGTTGACACCATCCTGTTAATGTCGGCATTTATTCCGGGCCAATAGATTGCAGTTCTAGCCCTTCTTTTACACTTTTCTGCTCCAAGGTGCCCCTCACGCAGTCTTTTCAGCATCTCTTGTCGCAGTGACTGAGGGATAACGATCCTGTTCTGTCTCAGCAGAAGCCCCAAGACCACACTCAGCTCTGTTCTGATGTTGTAGTACTGGGCACATTCTCCTCTAGGCCAGCCATCATTCAGATGCGTAATGACCTGTTGCAGGCATCTGTCTTTCTCAGTCTCCACTGCAATTTGCTTGAGCTTTGCGTCTGTGACCGGAAGAGTTTCAGCTACCATATTCACATGATGAGTCACCTCAGCATCTGTGGAGCTTTCAGCATGTTTTCCACTCTGTATCGCAGCTCTGGACAGAGCATCTGCCAGAACTATGTACTTTCCTTGAGTATAAATCAGCTCCATGTCATGCCTCTGCAGTCGCATCATCAATCGCTGAATTCTTGGAGACATTTGATTCAGGTTCTTTTTGATGATAGCTATTAATGGCTTGTGATCAGTCTCTGCCACAAATGTCGGTAACCCGTACACATAGCTATGAAATCTTTCCACTCCGTACACCAAGCCCAAGCATTCTTTTTCTATCTGTGCGTATCGACACTCAGACGGAGTCATCGTTCTTGAGGCATATGCAACTGGCCTCCAACTGTCTCCCTCCGCCTGCAATAGAACTGCACCCAGTCCATCTTTGGATGCATCTGTCGATATCTTTGTCCTTTTTGACGGGTCAAAGAATGTCAGAACAGGCTCTGAGGTGAGGAGAGTTTTCAATCGTCCCCATTCTTGTTCATGATCAGCTGTCCACTTGAACTCGCCTTTGTCACGTAACAGTTCTCTCAAGCACACTGTTTTTGAAGACAAGTTTGGTATGAACTTTCCGACGAAATTGATCATCCCCATCACTCTTAGTACAGCTTTTCTGTCTATGGGTCTGGGCATTTTGAGTATCGCCTGTACTTTACTCTTATCTGGTTCCACACCCCCTTCTGACAGCTTGTCTCCTAGAAACGTTATTTCCTTAGCTCCAAACTGGCATTTGTCCTTATTCAATTTCAGCCCATATTTTTGTACTCGCTGTAGGACATCCATGAGCCTTTTGTTGTGCTGTTCTATTGTGGATCCCCACAATACAATATCATCCACATACACACGCACACCCTCGATACCCTCAATTATGTGTTCCATGGCTCTGTGGAATACTTCGGGAGCTGAGGAAATTCCAAACGGCATCCTCAAGAAGGAGTATCGGCCGAAGGGTGTGTTAAATGTGCAATACCTTGTACTGTCCTTATGTAGCTTCAGCTGCCAAAAGCCCTGAGATGCATCCAGCTTGGGAAAGAACTTGGCTCCTGCCATCTCGCTTATGATTTCTTCTCGTGTCGGGATTTGATAATGTTCTCTTTGAATGTTGGCATTCAAATCCTTTGGATCCACACACACACCTAGATCACCATTTGCTTTTTTCACGCACACCATCGAATTGACCCACTCTGTAGGCTCTTCCACTTTTTCTATGACTTCCAATGATGTCATTCTTTCCAACTATTGTCTCAGTTTTTCACGAAGAGGTGCTGGAACCCGTCTTGGGGCATGGACTTCCAGCTGTGCGTCTTTTTTCAACTGTATTTTGTAGGTGAAGGGTAATACTCCAAATCCTTCAAAGACATCAGAAAACTGCTTTACTACATGTTCCACACTGATCTCTGTTCTCTGTTCTCCATTATTTATGATGTATACTCTTTTCACCAGATCTAGGTCTTCACATGCCTTGTCTCCCAACACAGAATCATGTCCACCTGGAACAACCACGAACATGAGGTGATGTACTTTGTTTCTCATTTTTACCTTGAGTCTGCATGTTCCTTTTGTTGGGATGTTTTGTCCATTATAGTCTTTGAGTTGTACTGTTTTCTGACTTATTCGTGGCTTGATTTTCATTGTTCTGACATCATGCTCTGAAATCAGATTGACTTTTGCTCCCGTGTCTAGCCTGAGAGACACGATTACTCCATTTATTTCCAGAGCAGTCATCCACTTGTCCTGTGCAACACTATTCACATCAGTCTGTTCTGTTCTTTCCTGACTGGAATCAGCCTGCTCCACCATTCCCACAAAGAATGTGTCACTGAGGTTTGTTTCCTCCACTGCATGTACACGGTCATTTTGACTCTGTCTGCCCTTGGAAAAGCATTGCTTGGCAAAATGATTCTGTCCTTTACATTTGGCACAGACCTTGCCGTAAGCTGGACACTGCTTTGGTGGGTGTCTTCTGCCACATCTCTTACAGTTAAACAGTTCTTTCTCCTTGTGTTGTTTCACTTTAGTCATTCTGCTTCTCTGCATCCTCTCTGTTACTGCAGCTACAGCTGAACTGTCACTTCCACTCGTCTTTGCGTTTTCATAAAATGTTTTGGCATGCTAAAGAGCTATCTCACTGCATGACATATCCGCACAGCATCATTCAAGGTAAGCTCAGTCTCTCTCAAGAGCCTCTCCCTCACTTTTTTATCATTGATGCCAAACACAATTTGGTCACGAATCATAGAGTCTTGCAACAGTCCGAAATTGCATGTTCTTGCTTTCAACTTTAAATCCATTAAGAAACTATCAAAAGTCTCTCCCTGTTGCTGCAGACGAGTACGAAAAACATACCTTTCAAAAGTCTCATTCTTTTTCGGCGAGCAGTGTGAATCAAACTTCTCAATTACCATGTCGTATTTGCCTTTATCTTCAGCCCGTTCAAACACAAGCGTGTTAAACACCTCTATAGATTGAGGTCCCGCGACGGTAAGTAGCAGTGCAATCTTACGTGCATCTGAGGCTTCATCAAGGCCCACTGCTTGCAGCTACAGGGTGAATCTTTGTTTAAACGTTCTCCATTCACAATCAATATTCCCAGTCCAGTTCACAGCGTCAGGCGGTTTAACACTTTCCATGACGACTCTGGGTGTCGGTGATCATCACCACTCCTGGTACCATGTAATGTTTCTTGATTCAGTAAAGAAACAGTTTTGTAACAAACTGGTTTTTATTTTATTTCTTATGTCCGGAACTGGAGCAACAGCAACACAGAATCACTTATCCCTCATAATCTACCAACTCTGCCGGTAAGTATAACACTACTGACACCTAGTGGTTAGTGTTAGTATTGTTAAATACAAATAAATTCTACCACTACAGTCAGTGCACTAGTTCAGTGGTCAGCTCACTAGTTCAGTGTTCAGCTCACTAGTTCAGTGGTCAGTGCACTAGTTCAGAGTGGTCAGCTCACTAGTTCAGTGTTCAGTGCACTAGTTCAGAGTGGTCAGCTCACTAGTTCAGTGTTCAGTGCACTAGTTCAGTGGTCAGCTCACTAGTTCAGTGTTCAGTGCACTAGTTCAGTGGTCAGCTCACTAGTTCAGTGTTCAGTGCACTAGTTCAGTGGTCAGCTCACTAGTTCAGTGGTCAGCTCACTAGTTCAGTGGTCAGCGCACTAGTTCAGAGTGGTTAGCTCACTAGTTCAGTGCACTAGTTCAGAGTGGTCAGCTCACTAGTTCAGTGTTCAGTGCACTAGTTCAGTGGTCAGCTCACTAGTTCAGTGGTCAGTGCACTAGTTCAGAGTGGTTAGCTCGCTAGTTCAGTGTTCAGTGCACTAGTTCAGAGTGGTCAGCGCACTAGTTCAGTGCACTAGTTCAGAGTGGTCAGCTCACTAGTTCAGTGTTCAGTGCACTAGTTCAGTGGTCAGCTCACTAGTTCAGTGTTCAGTGCACTAGTTCAGTGGTCAGCTCACTAGTTCAGTGGTCAGCTCACTAGTTCAGAGTGGTCAGCTTACTAGTTCAGTGTTCAGCGCACTAGTTCAGTGGTCAGCTCACTAGTTCAGTGTTCAGTGCACTAGTTCAGAGTGGTCAGCTCACTAGTTCAGTGGTCAGTGCACTAGTTCAGAGTGGTCAGCTCACTAGTTCAGTGCACTAGTTCAGAGTGGTCAGCTCACTAGTTCAGTGTTCAGTGCACTAGTTCAGTGGTCAGCGCACTAGTTCAGTGGTCAGCTCACTAGTTCAGTGGTCAGCGCACTAGTTCAGTGGTCAGTGCACTAGTTCAGTGGTCAGTGCACTAGTTCAGTGGTCAGCTCACTAGTTCAGTGTTCAGTGCACTAGTTCAGTGGTCAGCTCACTAGTTCAGTGTTCAGCGCACTAGTTCAGTGGTCAGCTCACTAGTTCAGTGTTCAGTGCACTAGTTCAGAGTGGTCAGCTCACTAGTTCAGTGCACTAGTTCAGAGTGGTCAGCTCACTAGTTCAGTGTTCAGTGCACTAGTTCAGAGTGGTCAGCTCACTAGTTCAGTGTTCAGTGCACTAGTTCAGAGTGGTCAGCTCACTAGTTCAGTGTTCAGTGCACTAGTTCAGTGGTCAGCTCACTAGTTCAGTGTTCAGCTCACTAGTTCAGTGTTCAGTGCACTAGTTCAGTGGTCGCTCACTAGTTCAGTGTTCAGTGCACTAGTTCAGTGGTCAGCTCACTAGTTCAGTGTTCAGTGCACTAGTTCAGTGGTCAGCTCACTAGTTCAGTGGTCAGCTCACTAGTTCAGAGTGGTCAGCTCACTAGTTCAGTGTTCAGTGCACTAGTTCAGTGGTCAGCTCACTAGTTCAGTGGTCAGTGCACTAGTTCAGTGGTCAACTCACTAGTTCAGTGTACTAGTTCAGAGTGGTCAGCTCACTAGTTCAGTGGTCAGTGCACTAGTTCAGAGTGGTCAGCTCACTAGTTCAGTGTTCAGTGCACTAGTTCAGAGTTGTCAGCTCACTAGTTCAGTGTTCAGTGCACTAGTTCAGTGGTCAGCTCACTAGTTCAGTGGTCAGCTCACTAGTTCAGTGGTCAGTGCACTAGTTCAGAGTGGTCAGCTCACTAGTTCAGTGTTCAGTGCACTAGTTCAGAGTTGTCAGCTCACTAGTTCAGTGTTCAGTGCACTAGTTCAGTGGTCAGCTCACTAGTTCAGTGGTCAGCTCACTAGTTCAGAGTGGTCAGCTCACTAGTTCAGTGTTCAGTGCACTAGTTCAGTGGTCAGCTCACTAGTTCAGTGGTCAGTGCACTAGTTCAGTGGTCAGCTCACTAGTTCAGTGGTCAGCTCACTAGTTCAGTGGTCAGTGTTCAGTGCACTAGTTCAGAGTGGTCAGCTCTAGGGCTGTGACGGTGGCAGATTTTTACCACCGCGGTGGTAATGGACCAACAACCGCCGGTGGTGCGGTGTTGTGTATATTTATATATATATATATAATTCTGAAACACAAACATAAATAAATGAGGCTCAATCATCTATTAAAAAACGTACGTGTTTATTTTAGCACTTCTGTCAGTGAACAATCAGCCTGCAAAACACTAAAATAAATATCAAAGAAATAATACAGTTAAATAGGAAAGTAGCCTTAAATAACGCGAGCGGCGCGGCGAGAACTCATTATAATCAGTGATGCTGTCTACAGATGCGGCGCGATACAACACGACAAACCCCTCACAGTAAACTGCCTTGTTCTATTTATGACATACTGACACGAAGTTCAAATGTCCTGTAGACAGACTCAACCTGTTGTGTTGCGACACGGCGTCCGGTTTAGACACGGCTCCAGTGTTGCCAGATTGGATGGACGATTTCCAGCCCAAAAGCTCACAAAAACCGCCCAAAACTTTAACTGTCAAAATAATGTGATATAATGTAAATCAAGGTTGATAAGAGCCATTTTTAACTCCTTATAATGAAATAATGACGACAAAATAATATAAATATAATGCTAGATAAATTTCCCATGGATCAAATCGGGGCAAATACATTAAAGAGAACTACCAAATATGATTAAAATATGCAAGCAGACACTGTCAAAACGGCAATCAATGTCAACCGTCAGAATTTAAATGCAAACAAGTGCCCAATATAAGTGATCGTAATTATAGGTATTTCACACTCGTTCATGCACACATGACAGTCAAAGCTGTCATTCTGTATGATAATCCGACAATAAAAAAAAATTAACAACAATACCTTCGTGTCGCTCTATAATTTCACACAGAAGTCTTTCATGAAGTTCATATGTAGAACTTTGCACAGTCAAAACTAAGTCCAGCATCTTTAAAGGATACCAATCTGGACCGTTTAAAAGATAAAAGACAGGATCGTATAGATATAAATAGATTTTGATTAAATAATTGAACTGTGCTGATTTCAGGGTTACAGTGATACAGCCTTCATGTCATCTCCGCAACAGGTGTAATTCACGTTTTGAAACACTCTCCACTCTTTACCATCAAACTTATATTTAGGCATTATGATCACTTACAGTCATACATTCAAAATCAGATCCGTTATCGCGCTAAAAACCCGTCGCTCATGAATCATCACGTCTGTCTGCTGATCGCTAGCGATTGGCTAAAACATCAGCACCAGTCTCTTTGCAGGTGCGTGTGTGTTTAGTAACTTTGTGATGACTGATTGGATGCATGCAGTAGGCTATATATGAACACTTGGGCTTGTTTGTTAACCAATTATCCTATACAATTTATGTTTTGAAAACCGCCAAACTGACCAAAAACCAGTCCAAATTTTGTCCACCCGCCCAAGCCAATATTTACCCGCACAATCAAATTCAAAACTGCCGGGAACCCGCCCAATCTGGCAACACTGCACGGTTCACTGTTCCGCTACCAAGCAAGCGGGAGCGTTAACTCCTCGTCTGCACGCGCTCTCTGTGGAATAGGAATCGTGGCGTATGTTACCACATTTCTTGTTGGCATCTTCCATTTACCGCTGTCTCGCTCGTATTTGGCCAGTTTGGAGAAAGCCTCACCAAGGCTTTCTCCAAACGCAGGGCGTTTGCGATCACGTGAACTTGAAGACACTTGTACAAACGCAGATGGGTGACACGAATGGAAATGATTCCAGATCGTCGATGTAGTATTTGGTTTCCCAACAAGATCCATCGCTCAAAATACATTTGCTGAATGCAGAATAAACTGTATATTCCTGCCTCAAACCTGCCAATCTAAAGGAAACGGCGTGTATGGCGTTTGAGGTAATTTGTGAATTAGCATAGATTTATAGTCTAAATAAAACAATTTGCAACCGTTACTATATTACACTTGTATACAAAACTTTGTATTATGCTTGTTATAAAGTGCGTGACGTCACGTGCACTACCGCCGGTGGCAACAGACAACCGCGGTGACGACCGACCACCGCGGTGACGCGGTTGTCACAAAGACCGTCACAGCCCTAGTCAGCTCACTAGTTCAGTGGTCAGTGCACTAGTTCAGAGTGGTCAGCTCACTAGTTCAGTGTTCAGTGCACTAGTTCAGAGTGGTCAGCTCACTAGTTCAGTGGTTAGCTCACTAGTTCAGTGGTCAGCGCACTAGTTCAGTGGTCAGCGCACTAGTTCAGTGGTCAGCGCACTAGTTCAGTGGTCAGCTCACTAGTTCAGTGTTCAGTGCACTAGTTCAGTGGTCAGCTCACTAGTTCAGTGGTCAGCTCACTAGTTCAGTGGTCAGCACACTAGTTCAGTGGTCAGCTCACTAGTTCAGTGGTCAGCTCACTAGTTCAGTGTTCAGCGCACTAGTTCAGTGGTCAGCTCACTAGTTCAGTGGTCAGCTCACTAGTTCAGTGGTCAGCGCACTAGTTCAGTGGTCAGCTCACTAGTTCAGTGTTCAGCGCACTAGTTCAGTGTTCAGTGCACTAGTTCAGTGTTCAGTGCACTAGTTCAGTGGTCAGCTCACTAGTTCAGTGTTCAGTGCACTAGTTCAGTGGTCAGCTCACTAGTTCAGTGGTCAGCGCACTAGTTCAGTGGTCAGCTCACTAGTTCAGTGGTCAGCTCACTAGTTCAGTGGTCAGCGCACTAGTTCAGTGGTCAGTGCACTAGTTCAGTGGTCAGCTCACTAGTTCAGTGGTCAGCGCACTAGTTCAGTGGTCAGCGCACTAGTTCAGTGGTCAGCTCACTAGTTCAGTGGTCAGCGCACTAGTTCAGTGGTCAGTGCACTAGTTCAGTGGTCAGCTCACTAGTTCAGTGTTCAGTGCACTAGTTCAGTGGTCAGTGCACTAGTTCAGTGTTCAGTGCACTAGTTCAGTGGTCAGCGCACTAGTTCAGTGGTCAGTGCACTAGTTCAGTGTTCAGTGCACTAGTTCAGTGGTCAGTGCACTAGTTCAGTGGTCAGTGCACTAGTTCAGTGGTCAGCTCACTAGTTCAGTGGTCAGTGCACTAGTAAGGGACTCAAAGTCAGAGTTAATGACATTAAATCACTTGAATAAAAACCAAATGCAGTCGCACTGCAATTGAATAAAAGAACACATTATACAGACATTTTGTATTTAGTTATGACTTATATTTGGTATTCATTTACTTTTTAATTATATTATATATCACACTTTCACCTAAAAAGCTGGTTTGTAAAGTTATCATCACTTGTTTTGAGCAGCTGTCTCGCGCGCGGTGATTCAAGAGAGTCGATTCACTGAATCATTTTGTGAATCATTTGGTTCAATTGAGTTTCGGAAAAGCTCTGTTTGTCTATCACTGCTTGCAGGGACTGAACTTCACACTAAACAGATTCACGATACAGGGCGTGCAGATATCAGATTAAATTATATAATAACAGAATAAAGCATTGCAATGTTGCCCTCAATAATTCTTTCTGCATTGTTTGTAAATCTATAGAATTGATTGAACAGTATATATGGATTAACACATTAACAAAATGCTTTAAAAACACAAACCTTTCTGCAGCTCTGATGCAGGCGCGCGACGCAGGCTTATGACGTCACGTCGCCAGACCAAAATAAAAGTCCTTTTCGCGCGCTAATAAAAAGAGGTGAATTATTAATCTAAATTAGATTAAAATGCAAATAATGTCAAATTCATGGGTTAGGAAAAAATTTGTAAAAAATATTAAGTGGATATTTAAAGTTAATTAAATACCTATAAAATGTATACAATGGCAAAAAAAAAAAAATCGTTTTTAGAAGATAAGATAAATAAAAGCAAAAGCAATAAAAATGTCAAGTAAATATATTTAAAATGGACCATTTCACAGATTTTTAATGAAATCAATAGGAAAACTCCCCAGTACCTGATCTAATCATAATCTGTTGAAAAAAAATAAATAAAAATGAACAATTTATGTTTCATGTTGTTCATCTGTATAGCTGGTTCTTTGCAATATTAGTCTTTGTTTCATGTAGTTTATTAAGATATTGTTTGTAATTTAGTGTTTCTATAAAAAAAAGGGGGAAAAATTGATAAGATAACAAAACTACGAATTATACCACTAATAACAATATAAAACACACTAAGTTTTATTGAGCTGCTGGGTTCATGAATATTAATCAGGTTGTATGGGTTTGCTCAAAATTATTTGCTGAAATCAAAACAGGGATGATAATAGGTGCCCAGCCGGCACATGACCGACCTTCAACGTTGAAATATGGTTGAAATAAGGTTAGTTGTTGTTTCAACATTGAAACAACGTTGAAAAAAGGTTACCAAAAACACTTGTAAATCAATGTTGATTTGTTTTTTACAAGAACTGTATGTTGAATCAACTTAATGTCTTCACCAGCAAACAAAATAAATTTCTGCCTTTTAAATTATTATTACTAAATTATTTAAGATCATTATTATTATTTTATTAGCATTTTACAATATTTTGATCGTTAAACCTATTCTAAAATCTAAAGGTATATGTTAAAATATTATCATCATTAACAACAATAAAACTAAATACATTTCACTGCGTTTACCTTATTTCTTTGACCATGATTGGTTAATCTGGCTGTCATCCAGGAAACTGGCCAATGAAACTGTTCGCGCCTTTCTCAGTTTGAAAATATGACCGTTATTATCGTCTTTCTGAGTGAGGCGGCTGACTGACTGACTGTGTGTGTGTGTGTGTGTGAGCTGCTGCTCGTTGAGATTGCTCAGTCGGTTACGAATTATTTATAATATAAATATTTGCCTGTTAAATTTTTATTTTGAGCGAATTTGAGTCGTGACATGTCAACGGAGAACAAAAACTAGAATGTGAACACAGGAAGGGTCAGGTGTGATCTGCGAGGTCCTGCAAACACACGGACAAAATCAGGTAAGAAAATCTTACCTTTCAAAAGTAGTAAAGTATAATGTTACCAGAGTTTACAAATGGGTAAATGACAATGTTAACCTGCAGAAGATAAATACCTGTGTGTGTGTGTGTATTGCTTTATCACAGATGCTAATGTTGTTGTGTGTTGCTAGTAAGTTATGTTACGTTAATGTCTGTCTTAGAGATTTTTCACATTTTTCTGATGTGAATGCCATGCATTGTGTTATATTTTTAATCGTATAATAGTCTCAAAGATAACATACTCTGTTCATGTTTTCTAAATATCATATAATCGCAAATTTAAACGAATTAAGATTGTTTAAAGCAGTGATTCTCAAAGTGTGGTATGAGCACCACTAGTGCTACTCAGGCTCCCTCTAGTGGTGCGCAGAGGAATCACGAAATTAAATATAAATTAATGTTAATACATTTTAGTTTAATCTTTATTTGAGTAAAGTTTTTTCAAATCTCTTGTAAATGAGACACATTAGTAAAACATGTTTTCACAGAAACTATAGATTTCCACCAAAATAAAAGATCAACTGGTTTCAAGTCAAGTCACCTTTATTTATATAGCGCTTTTAACAATACAAATTGTGACAAAGCAACTGCACAATATCAAAATGGGAAAATAGTGTCAATAATGTAAAATGACAAGATTAAACACTCAATTTTCAGTTAAAGGCATTTCATTGTTGAATTCAGTGATGGCATCGTCCAGCTAAGTTCAGTTCAAAAAAAATTTTGTTCAATCAAGTCGACGATATTGCTGGAAATGAAGTGTCCCCAACTAAGCAAGCCAGAGGCGACAGCAGCAAGGAACCAAAACTCCATCGGTGACAGAACGGAGAAAAAAACCTTGGGAGAAACCAGGCTCAGTCGGGGGGCCATTTCTCCTCTGGCCAGACGACACAGCAGTTCAATTCCAACTGCTGCAAAGTCAGATTGGATGGCTCAACAGGTTCCCGAGGTCTTTTCCTGATGGCTCTCTAGGTGACGGGGTCCTCACTGGGGGTCTGTCTCTGGGGCTCATCTAGGTGTCCTGGTCTCCGCTGACGTTCAGGGCTGTAGAGGTCGTCTCTAGGTGCTGATCCACCATCTGATCTGGTGACTGCAGTGACCTCGGAATAAGAAAGAAACAGACTAATATTAGCGTAGATGTCAATCTTTTTACGATGTAACAAGTACATCATGTGTTATGGGAAGTGTTCCCGGTTCCGGTTGATCTAATTAATGCAGCCTAACAATCCTTTAACGGATTTGAATAATAGAAGTGTATTAGTGTGTTATGTGTACGCCAGGTTAAAGAGATGGGTCTTTAATCTAGATTTAAACTGACAGAGTGTGTCTGCCTCCCGAACAGTGTTTGGTAGATTGTTACAGAGTATGGGCGCTAAATAGGAAAAAGATCTGCTGCCCGCAGTTGATTTTGATATTCTAGGTATTATCAAATGGCCAGAGTTTTGAGAACGCAGTGGACGTGAAGGACTATAATGCGATAGGAGCTCGCTCAAGTACTGAGGAGCTAAACCATTCAGGGCTTTATAAGTAATTAACAAGATTTTAAAATCTATACGATGTTTAGTAGGGAGCCAGTGCAGTGTTGACAGAACCGGGCTAATGTGCTCATACTTCCTGGTTCTAGTAAGAACTCTAGCTGCTGCATTTTGAACCATCTGTAATTTGTTTATTAAGCGCGCAGAACAACCACCCAATAAAGCATTACAATAATCTAACCTTGAGGTCATAAACGCATGAATTAATATTTCTGCATTTGACATTGAGAGCATAGGTCTCAGTTTAGATATATTTTTAAGATGAAAAAATGCAGTTCTACAAATGCTAGAAACGTGGCTGTCAAAGGAGAGATTACTATTAAATAGCACACCTAGGTTCCTGACTGATGACGAGGAATTTACAGAGAAGCCATCAAGTGTTAGACAGTGTCCTAGGTTATTACTTGTGGGGGTTTTAGGTCCGATAAGTAACACCTCTGTTTTTTCAGAATTTAGCAGTAAGAAATTACTCGTCATCCAGTTTTTTATATCGACTATGCATTCCATAAGTTTCTCAATTTGGTGTGTTTCACCAGGCCGTGAAGAAATATAGAGCTGAGTGTCATCAGCATAACAGTGAAAGCTAACCCCGTGTTTCCTAATGATATTTCCCAAGGGTAACATGTAAAGCGTGAAAAGTAACGGTCCTAGTACTGAGCCTTGAGGAACTCCATACTGCACTTGTGATCGATATGATACCTCTTCATTCACTGCTACGAATTGATGGCGGTCAGATAAGTACGATTTGAACCATGCTAATGCACTTCCACTAATGCCAACAAAGTTTTCTAGTCTATTCAAAAGAATGTTGTGATCGATAGTGTCGAACGCAGCGCTAAGATCCAGTAGAACTAATAGAGAGATACAACCACGATCAGATGATAAGAGCAGGTCATTTGTAACTCTAATGAGAGCAGTCTCAGTACTATGATACGGTCTAAATCCTGACTGGAAATCCTCACAGATATCATTTTTCTCTAAGAAGGAATATAATTGTGAGGATACAACCTTTTCTAATATCTTTGACAGAAAAGGGAGATTCGAGATCGGTCTGTAATTAACTAGATCTTTGGGGTCAAGTTGTGGTTTTTTAATGAGAGGCTTAATAACAGCCAATTTAAACTTTTTGGGGACATATCCTAATGACAATGACGAATTAATAATAGCCAAAAGAGGATCTATGACTTCTGGAAGCACCTCTTTTAGTAGTTTAGATGGAATAGGGTCTAACATACATGTTGTTGGTTTAGATGAATTAACAAGTTTATACAATTCTTCCTCTCCTATAGTAGAGAATGAGTGGAATTGTTCCTCAGGGGATCTATAGTACACTATTTGATGTGATGATATAGCTGACGGCTGCATGGTTACAATTTGATCTCTAATAGTATCAATCTTGGAAGTAAAGTAGTTCATAAAATCATTACTGCTGTGCTGTTGGGAAATGTCAACACCTGTTGATGCTTTATTTTTTGTTAATTTTGCCACTGTATTGAATAAATACCTGGGGTTATGTTTGTTTTGTTCTAAAAGAGACGAAAAGTAATCAGATCTAGCAGTTTTTAAAGCTTTTCTGTAGGATAGGGTACTTTCCCGCCAGGCTAAACGAAATACCTCTAGTTTTGTTTTCCTCCAGCTGCGCTCCATTTTCCGGACTGCTCTCTTTAGAGTGCGAGTGTGCTCATTATACCACGGTGTTGGACTCTTTCCCTTAATCTTCCTTAAGCGTAAAGGAGCAATTGTATCTAAAGTGCTAGAAAAGAGAGAGTTCATAGTTTCTGTTACATCATCAAGTTGTTCTGAGCTGTTGGATATGCTGAGGAATTGAGATAAATCAGGAAGATTACTTACAAAGCAGTCTTTTGTGGTAGAAGTGATGGTTCTACCATATTTATAAGAAGGAGTTGAATTTACAGCTTTAACTATATGGAGTTCACACAAGACTAGATAATGATCTGATATATCATCGCTTTGCTGCAGAATTTCAATACCATTAACATCAATTCCATGTGACAGTATTAAATCTAGAGTATGATTTCGACTATGAGTAGGTCCTGAAACGTGTTGTCTAACCCCAATAGAGTTCAGAATGTCTATGAATGCTGATCCTAATGCATCTTTTTCATTATCAACATGGATATTAAAATCACCCACAATTAGGACTCTATCTGCAGCCAGCACTAACTCTGATAGAAAATCAGCAAATTCTTTAATAAAGTCTGTATGGTGCCCTGGTGGCCTGTATACAGTAGCCAGTACAAACGTTACGGGGGATTTATCATTAATACTTTTTTCTCTAGATAATTTTATATGAAGCACCATTACTTCAAAGGAGTTATACTTAAAGCCTGTCTTCTGAGAAATACTGAGAATACTGTTAAAAATTGTAGCAACACCTCCCCCTTTGCCTTTTGGACGCGGCTAATTTTTGTAACAGTAATCTTGGGGGGTGGACTCATTTAAAATAATGTATTCATCTGGTTTTAGCCATGTTTCTGTCAAACAGAGCAAATCTAGGTTATGATCATTAATCAAATCATTTACAAAAAGTGCTTTTGTAGAAAGGGACCTGATATTCAGTAAACCAAGTTTTATCAAATTGTTTCTGTGTATTGTAAACATTTTTTATTTGTTGAACATCAATTAAATGGTTACTCATAAATAGTTTTTGACGTTTTCTGTATTTTCCAGTTCGGGGAACAGACACAATCTCTATAGTTGATATCTAAGTGAAGGAGTCTCTATGTGCTGAGAATTAACTGACTTCTGTGACGTGAGGCGGCTAGCAGACGGTCGGTTTAGCCAGTCTGTCTGCTTCCTGACCTGGGCTCCAGTTAGTCAAGTATGAACTCTAAGACTATGTGCCAAATTTCTAGAGAGAATAGCGGCACCACCCCAGGAGGGATGAACACCATCTCTTTTCAACAGGTCAGGTCTGCCCCAAAAACTCGTCCAATTGTCTATAAAACCTATGTTGTTTTGCGGGCACCACTTAGACATCCAGCCATTTAATGATGACAGCCATTTGGTTTCAGTCAAAAGAAGTTCAAAGGTTTCTCTTGCAAGTGCAGCACAAAATATGCATGTTATGGTACAAACACTGAGTCTTTAAATATTATATTTGGATTTTACAGTGTCACGATTCCAAGCCATGAACTTCCAGTCACTCACCCACCACATGGACTTTCACACCACACACACAGTTACAGATCACTCTTAGACTACATTTCCCATCATCCACTGCACCCACACAGCTGTTCACCATTATCTCGCTTGCACCTGAAAACAATCTCACAATCACCATCACCCAATCACACACACACCCAAGCACTATTTAAGCCATGGACTTTCCCTCACACTCTGCCGAGTATTGTTAGCCAGTCTGCATACCAAGCGTTTCCTAGTATCCTTAGTTTGTCTTCCCGTGTTTGATTCCTGCTCTTGTCGTCTGGTTTATTCTCTCTGCCTTGCCCTTTGGACTCTGATTACCTCGTGTTGGATTATTGCTCGTTACCTTGGACTATCTCTCTGCCTAGCTCTCTGGATACTGTACGCCGATCTCCGACCCACGCTTGCCTTGGATTATTCTTGTGTTTTGCCCATGCCATACCTGTTTGCTACTGTCTGACCCTGCCTGTATTGACCATGTTTAATAATAAAGCCTTGCGAATGGATCCAGCTGTCTCTCGTCTCGTCAGCCCCGTAACAGAATACTCGGCCACAAAAGGATCCAGCGGCTTTTCAT